>JALPQI010006490.1:0-60753 GCA_025490895.1 Thaumatotibia leucotreta
GCTCTCAAACCCGCTTAAAACAATTTTATGATAATTCGCAACGTATCAGATATAAAACAACCAATGCGATATTAATTATTAACTGCCAATTATTTGCTTCGTTGGGACTTGCCCAAAATTTCAGTAAAATAATAACGGCACATTAATTCTGGCGACAATTATTATTTATTGGCTCGCAATAATTTGTAACTGGTTAATGTGTTTGAGGGTTTATCCCTACATGTTATGAATATGGTAGAGCTCATATATATTATATTTTATAGACTTTTTGAGTCTGGTTGAGCCGAAATACTTATTATGAGGTATGTAATGTGATTTAATGTGTTTTGTTTTTAACTTTAAAAATTAAACATAGTACTCCGTCTGCTATAGTATGAATTGTTATTACTCATAAATTATCATCAAATGAAATAGTCATCATGATGTATCCCATTAAATACAATAATGACATTTGTCATTAACGTTTCAGCTTTACGAGTCCGAGTTACAGGTAATTAATAATATGAGCCGTATAAAAGCTATATAAGAGCAGTAAGACGTACATAAGAGGGTCCTTGGCATGGCAGCACATGTTGGTTATTTGAGAAACTGTTAATATCTGCACGACTATGAAGTACTTACACTCGTATACAATTGTAAGTTTTGGTTTGCGTTATACCTACCCCAACGACAACGTCTTACAATAAAATACCTTATACAATATTCCGATGAAGCTTTATACTTGAAAGGTAACTAACAATTACAAAAATCACAATGAAATATTAGTACCAATTTTATCTAAGAATACTTATTTGTGTAAGCAGCTTTGTGAAATCTGGGTACTTATATGTCTGCTAGGACAGGGATAGTTATACCTATCGCAAGCCATTAAAATCGATCGGGTCTCAACGCTAACGGGCATTTATATAAATCACTGCTAAACGCCCATAACAGCGACAAACACCCAACCTGATGCCAATTTTGACATAAAATAAATGGCGACGAATTCGTTACAGACGAAAAATCGTTAGTCACTTGAAAAAAAAAGGAGAATGAATGACGCTCACTCGAGTTGCCAGCTGTTTCCGTCAGCTGATAGAGCGGATATTGGCTGTTAGAGAGACGCCCTCGCCCTCTCGTTCCAATGAATAACGCTGTCCTTATCGAGGGTTTTAATTTTTCATTCGTCACCTAATGAGGCTGCTTTCGATTGGAAATGAACTCTGGAGCTCGTATTTGCCGCTTGAAAAAGTACTGCGGCAGAAACATTCAAGTCCAGATTTAGGTCAAATGTCGTAACTCCAAAACTTAATTACAATTTTGTTAAAATTACTCATGCACAAATCGCGTGATTTAGAACTTGTAACATTAAACCCATTGTAAAACTTGGCAGAATAGTCGTTTTAAATTTTGTTTTGCAATAAAAAAGTATAATACCTTCAGGCTTGCACGCGATTCGAATGCGGACGTTCGAATTTTGAACCGGTCAAGTTTATAAGCTGTATTTTGCGGTTCGCATTTCAAAATTTTAACAGGAGTTCGTTCGGAAACAAAGCTTGTTAAAATTGCGCTTAACTAGCAAAACCGACCGAAATATGGTGAAAGAACGCTATCAAGAGCAAAAATCACAAGTCTGATTTTTACGTGACTTTTAATGCAGTATTTTTTGCACGTGAATAATGTTTCGTGCAGGAAAATGAATAATTTCCAAGATATTTTTTGTTCACACGAGTTGTGTAAATTTCAATCTACAAATTGATTACATTCAAAAGCGTATTTTCGAATTTATGTTTTAATCGAATGCTATTCAGATTATTTGTAAGGCGATTGCATCGTCGCATTTCAAGTAGCGAAACTTTTCGCTGTTTAAACTTTATCCTGTCCTCCTAAAATTCGATTTCGTATGCATAAAGTAAAATTAACTCATGGATTTTAAGAGCTAAGTTTGACAGAATTTCGCTGAAATGTGCGGTTTCATGCCGCCGTTTGTAAAATTAAGAAGGTTTAATATGTAATAATGGACGACCTCTGGGAGTGGAATGAATACTTTGACAAATTGCTGGCCATTAGTCAAATATTTAAAAACCCTTATGAATAAAAAGATTTTTTGTTCATGGCATCAATTTTACTTTATTTTAATGGCTTATAATAATTATAATATAGTCTGTACTAATCAAGATTAACTTTTACCCGTACAGTCAGTTACAAAGGGATACAATGGTGAACCCTGCGACCATAATATAACATGGTCTAACGCCAGCTCAAAAATGCCCCCAAAAACAATTGTTCAATTATGCCAAGATGGGCAGGACTTAGCGCTTTTCTTAACACCGTGCATTTTTCGACGCAACATCTTTGACAAATGTTTATAGAATATAGCCAATCAAAACTTTGTTGGACCAATCACAACTATTTTACCTAAAATTTAACTAAATGGAGGTTTAAGTTTTTATATGTTGATATTGAAATTCATTACCGTGATGCATTGAAAAGGGGATGACACATGTCAACTAAAATTCAGGACCGTTTTTGAAAGGCAATTTAGTGTGGCGTGCGGCTTCCATGTTTTATTTGTTCTTAGGGTGAACCTGACCTTGGAATGCATTCGTATTTTGTCTTGAGCTTGATGAAAAATTAAAATTTAATACCTACATAAAACTTATGCACGTGACTAGTCACTAATACACTCATCGATATTGAATTGCGCTTTCTAAATACGACTGCAATATTTTATTTACGTTCAGTTTAGAACCAGCCAGTTTTCAATTTAAACAAGGTATCTGCAATCTTTTCGGAGTACGAGTGGCCACTACAGCCTAGATCCCTAGGGAGGCACTGCAATGCGGTGGAATTGCCCACCGTGCACGCAAAACCTCCATTACGTTCAGTTATTGATAACTTATTTATGATAGTATAGTATGCTTTAAATGTAGTAGTTGCTGGTGGTAGGACCTCATGCAGGGTCCGCCCGGATAGCTACCTTACTAGCTACAACTAGCAACTTAGTCTTAGCTAAAATTAGCTGTCGGTTTTCCGAATAAAATAATATAAATAAATAGCTACCACCGTCTTACCCGTTAAACTACCGCTAAATAGTTAGTACTGTGTTCTGGTTTGGGGGTAAGATAGCCGGTGTGATTGCTGGCATAGATAGAGGCAATCCATCCAAGTCCTTAGGGTAGGAAGCGCATAGGTGATTTTTTGGTCACTATGCCCATGGGCCTTGATTCCTGCTTTGCATCAGGTGGGCTGAGGGCTCAGTTGTCTACCTTCGTCATGTAAAAAAAGAAGACATATCATGGCGTTTATTGGTTTTTACGCACGGCGATGGAAATGAGCATAAAGGTACCTTGATGTTTGTCAGTGTAGCCAAGTTGCCAATCGCTACGCTCAGTAGCGTATCGTAGTTTTCTCTCTGTCACTCGACAACGACTGCGTTTCGTTTGCGACTGAAAGTTAGCGATGGGCATCTTGGCTACGTACCTTGTTCGCCTACCGCGAATTCTGAATTTCGCAATTTTCGGGGATTTGTCTCTGTCCTCTAATGACGCCTTCGTTGGTGTGAGAGAGACAAATCCCCGAAATTTGCGAACGTTGGCCAACTGTACATGTACACTTGTACAGTCAACCAATTGGAGCTGTAGGCCACTCGGGTGCTAAGTCAAAGTGACGTCATTAAATAGATGTAATGTAACTTTTCTAAAGGTGCATTCAGACCTAAAGAGCATTCGCTGTTCTATCCCCCACTTTACGAAATCAACGAATCACGTTTCGTGTAACGATCGAATTTCGTAGAACAGCGAATGCTCTTTTGGTCTGCATGCACCTTTACAAATTGTCGTTTCGCCATGCTTCTAGAGTGGTTTAAGATTCATATTGGTTTTGTTTACCTACATTTCTGGTGCTGTTTTAAATAGTCTTTTGTTAATACAATTAGCAAATGCAAAATTTCCTTTGTACAATTTTTAATGCCCGCTGTACCACTAAATAATTAATAAATGAAGTCAATTTTGAGGTAAGTACAAATACACGCTAAGTTAATTGTACAATGACGTTTCGTTTGCATCCAGGTCATTTGACATGCAATTTTCTTTGTAAACTCGTATGTTAAATATGGTAATTGCACAACTATGCAAGTTCCGTGAATTGATGGCGCCATTCTTGCTAATAATTCATATCTGCTTATTACCTACGCTATTATTTCATGTCATTTCATCACATATATTTCTTGTAGGTAGATATACTAAAGAAAAACTGCCAAAATTCTCTAAAGATATTTAAAACAAAACCTACTTTTCCTAACTAGTGCGGAAAAGTAAACTTTGCGCACGCTTGGCGTGTGTAGATTTATCTTTTTAAGGCACGTGTTAAGAAAAAAGTCGTTCGATACACGTGTAAAAACTTCATCTCAACTCGGGTGATTGTCGCCCTCGTTTCACTCGGGCTCCAACTTTCATCCGCGGCGAAAAAAAAAAAATTTTTTTGCACTTGTATAGAAATGTACTATTGTGCCAACGGGACCATATCGGTGATAATACCAGTTATATAAAAAAAATCGGTCACACACAAACAAATCGGTCGAATTGAGAACCTTATTTTTTGAAGTTGGTTAAAAATGCTCCAAAGAAAATTAAATGAGGATACTCGTGAAATAGAATCACGTTGGCCAACATAATGATATTGGTTTCAATTTGCTAAGCGCTGCCGACACAAGTCAAACAACTACGAAATCCCTGAACCCGTTTTTGCTCTAAATGAAGGGTTCTGTATACATTTTCACCGCAACCGCTTGGGACGTATGGAGATTTGGTACAAAATACTGATAAGTGTACAAATTCCGGTGTCATTATATTTGGTATTTTATTAACATGGGTTTCAAGTTTATTCTTAGATAACTATGTTACCGTGGAACTATGGAAATTGAGGCCCAGCACAAAGTTATGAAGCCTTGATTAAACTAAAAACGATTTTTTATGAAGTAAGAAGAGATGACGAATGAAAAATGTGGTTGTAATTGTACTGTTAAAATTTTTAAATCGGTTTTTTTTTAATTATCACGTTGTAGAGATGTAGATTGTAATTATACAATATGCATTTATGAAAAAAAATCTATTTATTTATTGCATTTTTGCACCATTGTATATTTTTGTACCATGAACATAATATATCAGATACATAAGTAATCAAGCACCTACAATTTCCTAGACCAATGGACAGGAAACAAGGAGTAAATTTTATTTATACCTTTACCCCATTATTCATAAGTTTCTTAATGTAGCAAGCCGATAAGTATCGTTTGTTCCTTTCAGTCCTATAGAAATATTAATAAGACGAACAGGGACAAACTATACTTAACGCCTATTTCACAATGACTCATTAAGACATAGGTACTTTATTTTTTCTGGTACAATTGGCGAACGAATTACCATCAGAGGTAGTTATTAAAAATGCAAAAACTAACTTGTATTGCCTCCCTGATTTTCCTTGAAACCCCTTCTTTGAGAGCAAAACTAATCTAGGGAAACTACTTTCACAACTGAAATTAGCAATTATAAAATAAATTAAGATTTCATACTGTTTCGAGTTGCAAACTTGGCTGTTGTAATAAGAATTGTTCCTGTTATTTTAATTCAAGTTTTTGCTGCTGAAATTACTTAACTTGGGTTGAAATAAATATCCTATGAAACTAATTTAACAAACAATCAAATTGTACAAAGCTTTCGCCTTTGTACAATTTCACTGTATAATTGTTTTGTTTGTTATTTTTATAATTTGTGCAATAAAGTGTTTACTACTACTACTACAAAATAGTAATACTACTACAAAGATTTAATTTATGTTTATTTATGTTTAATTTATGTTTTTTTTTATGTTGCATAAGTGCTTCTTTTTAGTAAGTATTTTATTATTTTAGTTGCGCCGCCCACAATCTCTCTGCTTTGCCTAAAGGTTGACTGGTAGAGAATGCCTTATGGCATTAAGTCCGCCTTTTGTACGTCAAGTTTTTTTCTTTTGTGCAATAAAGGTTAAATAAATAAATAAATAAAATGAACAGTTTTGAAAATCAAGATTTTTATAAAAAATTGTCAGTAAATTATCTCCATTTTGATTACGTGTTAGTTCATGCACGATGCACTTCGGGTTAAGATAAGATCAAATCATTATTAAAACAAATCAAATCGTCATTTTGGTTTTCCTTTGGTAATTTGTATAGGTATATCAGATTCGTAAAGCTATAAGCTTAGTCTAGCACTTAGACAACTGATGTGATAAATAAAATTGATTTAGATAGGTACTTATGTATACAAAATAACGGCAATAAAATGTTACTAAAACAAGTAGGTAGGGAAGTAATTCCCAAAATAAACGTCAATTAGGTGCAAATACATCACGTAGAGAAAACGTGAGGGCGAGACACCTAATCCGAATCATTTCTCTCTGTCCCTCCCAGAGGCAGGAATGCGAGGGAGAAGTCGAACTTTCGGAAATGTTAGCCCGATTCGGATAAAACTGCAATAAAACTTCAATGTAAACGCAGTTAAAAGTAGATTTAGTCCAGGTGAGGTTAACGACAATGTAATGTTACGAGGATTGTAGAAAAATACGGTACCTATAACTTGCAGGATACGTTGTTGAATTTAAAATCGTTCTGAAAACTAAATGGACTATAATATATTCTTGAAGAGCATCTTGAACTCTTTTATGTTCAGGGAAAACGTGTTCAGAATACGTTCAAAAATTATAAAATAGTAGATTACATGCCAAGGCCGTTTAAGTGGGAAATGCCTTGGATGATGTGTAATTGTAGGCCCAGGCGAAGCCGAGGCCGACAAACATGTGATCCGAGGCTTACCTATTTAACGTCCGAGGTGTGTATATTATTTTTCTGCTCTACGGAGCCGGCATGCGGCAACTTGGTTATAGCGCACAGGCCGGCAAAGTGATGTTTGCACACGATTATTAGCACTGAATGAATGAGTTTAAGTTTTCCTATTTAGTTACCAACTTTTTTTACACGAAATTCAACTATTGATTGTTTATTTACAATAAAGTTTTGCTGATTTTAGTCTTTCTTACCGTGTAGTCAAAGTCAAAGTCAAAGTCAAACTATTCTTTATTCAAGTAAGCTTATTAATAAGCACTTTCGAATCGTCTGACATGAGAGAAAAAAAATCTACTACAGGTTCAAACCCTACGTCGTTCCTGAGAAGAACCAGTAAGAAACTCAGGTCGACTTATTTTTTCAAAACAGTATAATAATACATCTTATTAAAATAACATGCATTAAAGAATGTATTACATAAAAAAAAAAAAGATTATTATAGACATTTTTATAAAGACAGAAATAAATAAAGGACCATAATATTAAACAAAAATAATTATTATTGTACAAGTTCGCAACATTATTAAGTATCTATATCTAATACTACTAGAGATGTAAAGGTCCTCTAGTTGTCAGAATAAAGAGATATTAAGATTTAGAGATGTAAAAGGTCTCTAATCGTCATGATTTTAACAATAATAATAAAATAGAAAATTAACAATTTAGTGACAATTTAGTGACAATCACAAAGCAACTATTCTTATTATTTAAAAGACAACAGCCAATACCTATTTAAATATGACATCACAGTAAAATAAACTCTAATATTAAATTAAACTAGAGATGTTTATTCTCTAATGTCAATAATACATAATTTTGGAGATGTAAAGTGTCCCCAATGTCAGTTAATAAATAATAATAATAATGATTTGGAGGTGTAAAGAATCTCCAAATGTCAATAAAAAGTAAATAAAAAGGTATATGAAACAAATGTTTCATGTCAGAAGACAGTTAAACTAAAAGTCTTGTGAACTAGTGCTACAGAATACATAATTATTATGTATCCAATAAGTCAAAATTTTGCTATAGGTATAAGGAGATAAATGGGCTCCATGGTGAAATAAATATTAAGTGTGGAGATGTAAAAGGTCTCCACGGTACTTATTTGCCTTGTAATTTACCATTTAATAGACTACTGTATTGATAAGGATATAAAAATAATGTTAACAAAATAAGCAAATTGAACAATCATTTAACGATTTGCGTTAATTGTGTATAAACTTTTTGAGTGCTCAGGTATTCCCTTGTCGGCGTGATACTTCATCATCATCATCAGCCTATGATAGTCCACTGCTGGACGTAGGCCTCTCCTATTAACAATGCGTTTAGACGAGGTAGATGCCCATAATCACTATGCTGGCCAAGCGGATTGGCGATCACAGTGATGTGTCCATTCCATTATGATGACGCTGCTGCCCATCATCAATCTATCAGATAATGATCAGTGACACTTCAATCCCTTAGCGTGATACTTGTCTATAAAAAAAAAACAGTTACTTTGAATTTATTACACACGAACCAGCAAAAATCGTGCTTTCAAAGCGAAACGAGAACCACTTTTAGTTGAGAATATTCGGAATAAGTTTTTGTTTAACTAGCTCTCCGGAACTTCCGGTTCTCTGAAGTCAATCTTGAACCACTTCTCGACATCCTGTATGGATTCTGGGTAACATTTTACTCTCTATTTAATATTTGAACAACTTTTTTCAATTGGGATACCGACTACATAATTATTATGTAATGTTATCTATTCAGCCTGTGTCCACCCACTGCTGGGTATAGGCCTTTTCTTTATTAAGCCACTTTCCTCGGTCCTGTGCTAGTCGCATCCACTGCTTTGTTGCGGTTCGGCAGTAATGTAATGTTAAGTAATTAGTAATTATAGTTCGGGAAATATCATTTGATTGGTATCTCACTTACGATCTTTTGTTTTGCGAGAAACATTTACTAGACTAGACAATCAGCAGTTGAGCCCTTTTCTATTGTCAATGACCCAAAACAAAAGGTCGTAAGTAAGATAACAGCTGTATGCTTAGCACATGATTGGCGCAACAGTATCTCGCCGCTACATACTGTCGCACCAACCATGTGCTAAGCCTATTGCTCAAATAATATTTCCCGAACTTTACGTAGGTGTGCAATGCTTGCATATAGTCGAGGTTCGGTTCCGTATTCCGGTTCGAAGGACCAAAAAGTCGCACACCTGACTGATCTGATTGTTGATGGTTGATATGATAGATTCACTTATATATGTGTGAGTAGTAGCTGTAGCGTGTATAAACGTTAACTAATTAAATAATTAAAATAAATGTGTTGCATATTGGTTAGAGTTCCGGAAATATTATTTGACCGACTCTTATCTTATATCTTACGACCTTTTGTTTTGCGTCATTAACATTAGAAAAGTGCTCGACTGCGGATTGTCTAGTAAGTCTTAACGCAAAACAAAAGGTCGTAAGTAAGATAACAGTCGGTCAAATAATATTTCTCGAACTAGTGATCTCGATATTTCGAATAGTGATTTTTCTCGCGAATGCGGTTTTGTCCCATACTAAAAATTGCTCAGTATGACTTTATGAGTCGGAAACACCGTATAATATCCGACTGTACAAACGGAATACATTTGATATGAATCCGCAACGTAATCCGCGGCCATCGAGTTACAAAACAAGTGCAGTAGGGTTAGCACCCGGGGGGTTAACGTACACGGAGTTTTGTTACGTTAGGGTGAAATGACGTTTGAGGGATGACGGCTATAAGGGGTATTGCAGATGTTTGGATTTCGAATATTTTCCCTGATACACGCACGTTTCGATTCTGCCTATTCTGCCGATTCTGCAATATTATAGGTGTGTTTACATTTTGTGACCACAGAACATATTCTATTCCAATAATATGTTTGACTGCGACTATATCATATAAGTACCTAGTATTGTGAATCGGAAAGACAAACATTCAGGAAGAAAAATCGAATGATAAATAAATACATTTCTGTAATAAATAAGTAATATTATGCGTATAAGCTGACAACATAGAAGTTATGAAAAAAACTGTATTTTTTAACTGTCGGGATATAGTATGTGATTGTGTATTAAACAAAGTACCGGAATCAATAATCAGTGATTAATAATGAAGACAAATATATGGATAACATAAGTCTTCATTATTGATCAACGTTCATCCCCCGAAAAATACGTGCCAAGTACATAATTAAAATTAATTTATTTAAAGGCAATAAATCTCAGGCAAAAGCGTTACATTTAAAATACATACGACCGCACTAAAAACCACGCGATAAATTTCTCTTTCGCACATACCTCGCATTACACGGGATAAAAAGTGATGGATATACTTTCGCGCACTATGTAATAGCTGTAATAAATTGGGGTTATACTTTAAAGCCATACACGTAGCTTTTCATATCTCGTATTTCCTAGCGGCAGGAAGCTTGTAAAAAGACTTTAGGTATATGAAAACAGAGTCGAAGTTCCAGGTAAAAGTAAAATTATAAGGTGAGCTAGCGAAAAGGAATTACTCGAGGTACTGCAGGTAGTTAACCAAAAACCCAGCGGAATGACACATTACGTGATTAAATTGCAACAAGGGCTGCCACCGTTCGGTTAAATTAATAGCTTCAAAGTAAAGGGGAGTTGTACAACCGTGTCGAGTAATTGTGACTTTGTACCTTTTTAAAGCGCGCGGACCTTTTTAAAAGCTTTTTGTTAAGCTTTGACGGACGTTTGGTTAAGTAGGAATTATAATGTTTTAACGAATTATATTTGTGTTTTTGCAAAGTAGTCTTTTTTATTTATTTGCATTAAACACATAAATTACGTAGGTATTGGACTAACGTTTCATACCAGAAATCTTTTAATATGAAATATCGTAGTGCAAGACCGCGAATCTAACACATGTCAATAAGATTCTTATTTCAAACATACTTCTATGGAATCTAATCTTTATCTGCATGTGTTAGTTACGCAGTATTGCATTATCCCCGAAGATATGTAAAAGTTTACTCTTGTTAGTGATGGCCCATTAGCGATTAAAATTGCCTTTTTCTATTCGACTGTATTGATTTGTACAATGTTATTTTATTACATACAACAATTTCAATATTTCAATAGTCTAGAAATTATGTTCTCACCTAAATCCTGAAAGTATTTTTTTGACACAACCATTAACAAACACGAATACATTTACGAAATCTATTACGACTGTACACAATCTAAAAGACGTGTTCAATCAATCATCGTCCGTCATCCATCAAACATGCAACAAGTAAAAATAACTGTTATCGGGCAACCCTGGAGCCAGTCACTGTTTTATACAATGGGGCTGCGCCCTAAGCGAGTGGTGAAGCTGTGTGCTATACGCACGACTAGCTGGACACTTGTGTGCGTGACAGTGCGTGTCGTTATATCAGCGCGTACTTGCGTGTGTGTAATTCGTGTGCAAGTGTGCACTAGGGCTGGCAGATGTGTTGTTTCACACGCAGCTGTCGTTTCTCCCCTTAAGCTTTAAAGTACTGTATATAATACGGCACGCGTTGCTTTCACGAAATTATACATTATTATTATTACCGGGTTATTATTACTAGATTGTAATTTTTGTTTTAAATGCAGTTACCATGTCGTCGCCCGTTGCCCGGAGCGACACGGTGCGTTACCAGTTAAATATAATGGGGTAAAATGTAATTGTCTCGCCGAACAACAAAGTCATGACAAAGAGAGCTTACTATGTATTTTGTTTCAAACATGAACAGACTAATTATAACATAAAAATAAGAATGACGCTTTAAAAAACAGTTTTTAGTGTTACATATGGAGTCTTTGAGCTACGAAATATTATTTATTTATTTAAACTTCATTGCACAAAATGAAAGTACAAATGGCGGACTTAAAGCCTTAAGGCATACTCTACCAGTCAACCGCTGGGCCGAAAAGAGAGGTTTGATAGGTGCAAGCTAGAAAATCGTAAAATGAAGTCAGAACTATTGCAGTCTTAAAATTCAGATACTTAGAAACAATAACTTAAAATATTACCAATACGCAAGCTAAATATTTAATAGTGAATGAGTAATCAACGCGTAACACCTAATGACAACTGCGACAAACGGACATAGCGCAATTACTTTACACAAATCTCGAAAACGTGAAGGTTGAGAAATATGAAGAAAGCTCACAAAAGGTCGAACATTCCTACGACCCTTCAAACAAAAGTTGAAATATGATGCCATATTTGAGGCAGACACGCACTTGTCCAGATATAACACAATAAAGCAGCTAAGTGCGCAACTCTGTAAGTCGTGAATCAAACGGAATTTTCTAGATGGCAACGTATTTTTCTAGTGTTTTATTGTACATTTTCATAAATAGTTAATAGACTGCTATTACGTGATTCTAGGGGTTTATATAAAGTTGTAAATTACAAAGACAAGTTTTATAAATTATTAGCTTCATTGGAGACTAACCCATTTATTTCAAAAAACTTACAATAGTTACCTCTTTTAGTTCATTCATTATTCGTCCCTATCTTCCAAATGCGAATGTCAAAGTGGCAAATAAGAACAAACGATTACTAAAAGTAACTAATGGAAGCCTGATGAACGTTTATAAATGAAGGTTTTTTTTAATGTTATAATTAGGATTTGCGCTTTATGACATTAGTTAACAGGTTTTTTTTCTGGATGTAACGAGATCAGAGCTGTATATTATAATTTCGCACACATAGATTAAAATAATATTCATGTATATTTACGGGTATATTCGTGTTCTACAAAGTTCGTAGATCTAGCAAAAAAATACATAAAGAGTGAATACTGTCTTGATCTAGGTGGGTGATTTCTTAGATAGAGTCGTGCGTAGACGTAAGCTTTGGATCACATTGTCATATTATGTTAGTCTCGACTAGTTCCTATGTAAAACAATCATATTCCATCACCTTCCTATGTAAAACCTCCTTTTTGAAGTCGGTTAAAAACAGCTCCTCTACATACAAATAAAGGGTTCTCACATTGCGGTATGCGGTCACTTAGTTTAGTCCGCAATAGATAAAAGGGCGGCATTTACATTTTCTAATTTGTCTATCCCGTTTCTAATGTTTACATGGGATAAAACTACGGACAAATACTCCTAGGAAATTAGGATTAAGCTTCAAACGACTATCTAGTGATTATGTAGAGCTATACATATTATATGTATGTATGGGTAGTTCTATGCGATTATTCAGTCGCAACAATTAAGTCATTACCATTCCCAAATTATTGACGAACTGCGTATAACTAGTGGAGTCATTTTCGATTATCTTGTAGCAGACGCATGTTTGTCTGCCATTCTGGCATAATAGTCTCGTTTGCTTTTGTGAAACGGTAAATAAAGTGGTGATGGTAATGAACAAAAAAAAACGCGTAACAAAATCGCATAGAAACAGCGATATAACTTTATAAATTGCACATAAAAGTTTACAGATAGTAAAAACAAAACAACATTAAATATAAGAATATGTACAAAGGCGATCCCTAACAGGGATTTCTTCCAGCTAACCCTTGATATAACATAAAAAGGATATACAAAACAAAAATACAGTGAGAGGCAAACTAATAATGAGCACTTAATTTAAATGAGTCAAAATTTCAAATTTACAACATAACAAATCAAAATCACTAAACAAATACGCAACACCTAATAAATAAATATAATACATGTTATAATGTCTAACATTTTTTTTTATGTTGGCACAACAAAGTGGCTCCACTCCACCTGATCGTAAGTGAAAAGTAGAGCCCAAATCGCGGCGGCAACGAACAGGAGACAATCAGTAACATAAATATGTATCCGTTTATACTCTGGTTCAAGATGTGTAATATCTAGTTATATATTACTATTTTTTCATTGTCTCTACTGAATGAAGGATTTTATTGTTATATTGTCATTTTATTATACATATAACCAACCGGAAATGCAGGTGTACGATAGGATAAGTATCGGTTGTCCCTTTCGGTCTACTTGCTAGCTTTGGAGACGTTTATGAATAAGGGAGTTAAACTAAAATTACTTAATGTTACTAAAATCGAGGTTCAAATAAATTAAATTTATACAGTTGCACAAATATTGGTATTACACAATGTCAACAAAAAATACACAATTCGCCAGTGTAGTAACAGTGAAAACAAATAAAAATATCCCCTTTCAGAGGAAACACCGTTTCAATACACCGACACACGCTTTTACACGCCTCTGTGTAAATAAAAAAGAAAAAAACCGTTTCCATCACATCCCAAATTGGAGTTTTGGTCAAACAAAAACACCGCCAACTAGACTTTCAGTAAACTCTATCAATTTTCGGTTTTTATTCTATTTCGAGTTTTACTCCTTCGAATAAAAGGTCGGTCAGTTTTCCATGATATGAGAAAGTGTTAATTATTTTTGGAACATAATAATAGGTTGTGATGTGACATACGGTAGGTAGTTAGGTATATACAGTATGTTACCATCATGCGGGCTTTTATGAAAACTGATAATAATATAACATTATTGTTTTCATTAACGTCTCCGAAACACTTAAATTTAAAATTTATTTTATTTCTATCTAACAGACAATGTAAAGCGTGTACTAGTTGGTTGTCAAACGCGAGTGGCTTCACCTGTCACTGTTAAGTGATAATTAACAATTCATTTAAATCGCAATTTATCTTTTCTTAGAAAAATAATTAAAAAACATGTTTACAATAAAATATTACTCATGGTTTGGTTACAAAATAGCATGTCATTCGTCGGTTTCAATAAAAGCCTAGATGACAGTAACACGCTGTATAAATAAAATGCCATTAAACTGGAATCAAAGGCGGCTCGTGAATTTTTGATGTCGTAGGTGTTAATATGGACTGTGATCGGAAGAGGGAAACTAATGGATGCTTTAATGACATGTGATTGGTTGACTACATTTAACATACATGTGTGTGTTAATGCATTCTCTCACGATATGAACAGTGTTACTTCAGTATGAACAGATTTAATATTTTTAGGTAAGGTAAATTACATTCAGGGTTCAAAAGGGTACAAAAGGAGCCCTTATGGTGGACTCAGTCTGTAACATTGTTATTTATTTTATTGGTTTAAATTTGACACGCTTAAACGCAAGCGAGTATCTTTGCGAAAAAATGTTGAAACTATCATGAGTATCATGACATTAATTCTAATCGAAATAATATGGAGAAGTCCACAAATTATGATTAACGTTATCATTTGTTCGAAAGTTTTACTTACAAAAACCTAAAGTTTTCTTAGAAAAGGGTAATAAATGGCCTAGCAAGGTCAGGGTTACATGTACCCGTTCTGGATCCATTCCGTATAATATTGGAGCATCGCCGGACCGACATCGAATCATTGGGTTATCGACTCGTCCCATTTCTACTGAAGTGTCAATTGCTTTGGGTCTTGAAGAATTTTTTTATAAGTTAGTTATACGGGCAGCGCTATACGGTACTACTATACAGGATGTAAATCTAATACGGGCGCTCTTAACGGGGGTTAGTTTAAGGACATATAAGTTAGGGTGTCCCATATTTTACGAGTTTTATAAATTAATAACGCATACTCCCCACATCGGTTTCTTTTACCTCAAAACACACTAAAAAAAAATTCAGTTCATTTCTGTAACTGCAACCCGTGCCGACTTCCATGCCATTTTCCTATACAGTGTATGAAAATCACCAAAATTTTTTTTCGTTTTTTTTTTCTATGGCATTAACTTATACTAGTCTTATAATTTTATCATAAAATTAACTTGATGAGAACAGAAAAACAATACATGATTATCAACTTACTGTCTGACTAATTTTTTCATAGTAATTTGTATGGGAATTCCAGATGAAAGTCGGCACGGATTCCTGTTACAGGAATGAGCAGATTTTTTTTTTCAGACTGTTTTGGGGTTAAAAAAGGCGATTTAGGGGGTATGCGTTATTCATTTCTAAAATTCGTAAAATATGGGACATTCTAATATAAGTACATAGTAGAACAACACACTCAAGTTAAACGCTCTTTGACAGCTAATTTGAAAAGCAAACGTATAAAGTCGTACCTCTATATGCATACCAAGTGTTTCCCAATTATTGAATCGGAATATTAATTTAAATTGCCAAGTAATATCAAATTGTTTTGGAAGCCGGACAAAAGCCGTTAACGAACTTTGTTACGCAAACGTAACGAGGCCATTATATAGTACCTATTAACAGTGACCTCTAAACAAGTATTATGTAATTATTATACGATATATATGTAAGAGTGGGTGGACCAATTTTATTCTACACTCAGTGTCAAAAACGACGGGTCAGGATGCTTAGACAAGTTGCCAATCGCTAACGCTTAATCGTCAATCGTAAACGAAAGGCAACTGCTTGTCTTTGTCGCACAAATACGCAAGTGTGACAGAGAGGGAAAACTACGATACGCTACTAAGCGTTAGCGATTGGGAACTTGGCTAAGCATCCAGTGGCTTATCCCACAAAACTTTACAAGCGTACAATTCTACAAAATTGTATAAATTACCATACAAAAACTTGACAAATTTGTAGAATTGTACGTTTGTAAAGTTTTGTGGTCATGGCCCCCAGTGTAACTTTTCATAGAAAGGTCGTTTGCAAAAAAAATACACATTGAAAGCGTTAGGGTTTCCCCAAATCAATCGACGTGGAATCAGCTTAAGCCGCGTTAAAAGCGCTTTATATCGATGGCTTAAGAGTGAAATTACATAAGTATCTATATAATTGTTCAATTGTGCCAAGATGGGCAAAACATAGCGCTTTCCTTAACATCGCGCATTTGTCGGCGCAACACCTTTGACAAATGCAAAATGAATATAGTCAATCCAAACTATGATGGACCCATCACAACTATTTTTAAATGGCGGTTTAAGTTTCCATAGGTTGATATTGAAATTCATTACCCTGAAGGAGAAATTCAGGACCGTTTTTGAAAGGCAATTTAGTATGGCGTGCGGCTTCCATATTTTATTTGTTCGTAGAGACTATCATTTATTCACACAACTACCATTATGTAACAAAATATATAACAAAGAACAGTATCTTTAATGTCCCGAAATATGAACAAAGCAAAGCATTCATAAAAACTGTCTATAAAAAGCGGTCTTCCAACGTAATTACAAAACACGTTAGCGAAAAGCAATAAAAAGGAAATTGCGAATTTGCATAAAATAGTGCTCGTAAAGCTACTATGCGAATGCTATTTAATATACTATATCTTACGGCCTGTTTCACAATATCGAGATATATATCCGTCAGATAAAATTATAGCTAGCCTTTTCCCTAGGCATATAAAAGTAAAGGTTTTATCCGGCAGATATGTTTTAGTAGGGCATGTTGAACCAGGCTCTTAGGCACTGGTCTCACCGCGAGCTACTAAACTATGAACTATGGGCTATAAACACGAACAAAAGATACGCACTCCCGTGTAAATAAAAGAGACACGGCGGTACTAGCCCGACTATCAGGTATCACCGCCGGGCGAGTATCGCCGTGTCTCTTTTATTTACACGGGACTGCGTATCTTTTCTTCATGTTTATAGTTCATAGCTTAGTAGCTCGCGGTGAGACCAGTGCCATTACACAGGATGAAATTGAAATCGTGAATCGTAATATGTTTTTCGAACTCTATGAATAACTAACAATTGGATGCCCCACAAGGCCACAAGATACTTAGAAATAGTTATGTTTTTTATTTTATTTTTGGTGGCTTTTTTTTAATTTTTAAGGTGATTCTAAGAAATTATGACGATTATTTAAGCTATTTAAAACGTCAAATGTAATAAATATTATTTAATTTTGAACGAAATTACAAAATTGGCGTTATTAATTATTTCAATTTGAAGAGGTAATTTAAATTATTCAATTAATTTGTCTTAATAATCCGTTTTGATATTCTAAAGCCATAAAATACAAAAACACAAGCCCCAAAAAAATAAAAAAATAAAAACATGTCCATTTTTAAGTAACCTGTGGGGCATTTAATTGTTAGTTGTTAATAGAGCTAGAAAAACATATTACGATTCACGATTAAAATTTCACCTTGTATAAGAATTCACCGAAGCGATATCAGGTATCGAAAGGTTAGTTATAACTAGGAAACGTAACCTGTGTAGGTTGGCAAACAGTGGAAAAAGTAATTTACACGCGGTGTACTTCAAAGAAAGAAGCTGTAGTCGAAAAGTGCTTCAAACGTTCCGTACAGGACCAATTAAAAAATAGGTAACAGGAAATTTTCTATTCTTGTTTCCAGCTGTAAGGTATCTACTCGTATTTACTGTACAGTCAAGGGCATAAATACTACACTTTTTTAGTTGTGTGAAGCGAGCATAAGGTCTAAAATTGTATACATATTCATGCCCTTACTACTTAAATAAGTGAGTAGATAAACAGGACTCTAGTTTTTCACAGTTTAAAACAAAAAATAATATATTTCTGTTTGGAAAACGTGACGTGTAGTGAATAGTTAAGCTACATCTACTAAAACTGTACACAACTATGCTCACTCGCATATAAAAGAGCAGGACAGTAATAGGATTACTGAACAAAAGGGCGATTGGTTGGACACGGTACTAGGGACACACTTGTTGGAAAGAAAGGTCGAAACTATATAGGAATTTTACGGCGTTTACAACGTTTCTGTTTTTAGCTGGAGATTCTATTGGATTTGCGCGCACGCTTCGGGATAATACGTAGAGGGAGAGTTTTAATTATTTTTCGAACTTTACATGGGTATGTAAGTAACTATGTACTACGTACCTACATGAGTTTAGTGATGAAAGAAAATGAGTTCTTAATCAGGTTTTATTTTATTATTGGTTTCAGATATTTCGGACTGGTTAAAAAAGCAATGTTCATTCACGGAGCAGTTGCATCCTTACTACTACTAGTCATCAATGTCATCGTATAGTCACGTCTAATAATATGTATACATTTCGGAACGAATGTCAAAGGCATAAGGATCAAAATCGTATACATATTATTAGAGCCGAACGTACTTACTGACCATGTGAGCTCAGATCATAAAATATTTTCAATATGTCAGAATGATATAAATATTTGCTAATTCCATTTAATTTGGTTAGTCTGAAATTATTTAATTAACGCAAGACATAACTTAACATGACATTATAAACTACAATATCAAAGTTGTGCCAAAGAGTTCTGCAGGGCACACTCCGCATTCAGTGAGGCCCATTACAGTATTCTGAGTTTGACTTTTGGATGAATATATGATAATATTTTGTTTGGCCTTTGCTCAATATGACAAATATACAAAATGTGACGTAAACCATGTGATAAACCGATAAGAACAACGCCACTGCTAACTCCAATGATATATCTAAGTCAGCTAAAGCGCTCGAAAATATAACAAGACATACGCTTCCAGAATTAAATAGTTACCTTAGTTCACCCCCAAACTACCGAACCACGTCACGTGCGGGGTTGACGTGGCACAGGGGCATTTCATCCCCATTCTATTCAATCCCATAGTGCGCATGTCAGGGGATATTTTTTGATGACCCCCAAAACACAATGTAATTTTATTACGTCGTATTTTCAAGTAATGGCGTGGATCGTAAATTAGTAGATTTTTTTACGCGTTCTAATCGCCATGCTGTCACGTTTTATATGGTTTATAACAGCGCTGGGAGCGGGAAAGTAATAATACATTTTTATCTACGTATGATTGGATACGAGTAAATATTGGCGATTGATTGCGTAGTATTATGCCAGTATAATTTCAGGTAGGTTAAGTTGCTTCTAAATAATGAAATACTTTATGTGTAAATCTTCAAGATAATATTCATCTATGTCAGTTTTGTATGTAAGTTAAACTTGATAAAAAAAAAACAATAAAACAGCAGCAATCACCATTAAAGACTTAGTCTTATTAAATTGTAACTTCAAATAAAATCAAGCGCAGGCTGCAACGGCATGCATTACCAAACTTTATTGCAATGGCCACCTTCCAAATCTGATAAAAATAGGTGCAGGCAAATGTAATCCTAGATGTAATTTCCTTCGTTATATTTAGGTCGCCGAATAAAGTGTGCGAAAAATGGAACAACGTTAACCCCCGCTTTAAACACAGGAAAAAGGGAAAATGCATTCAAATGCAAAATTGCAGTCTCGAAACGTTTGTAAAGCCTATATTAGTGTTTAAATTGATATTGTGTGGCTATATTATGTAGGTTGTGCTGGGACATTTGACTAAGGGCTGATTTTTCAATCCTCAGTTAAAAGTATCCGTCAGTTAAAAGTATTACCATCCTTATCGCTGGTCATCAGTCAAAACAGGATAGAGCTAACATTTATTTGACAGTTACTGTTATCTGGGGATTGAAAAATCAGTACTAAGATGTACAGAATTATCGCGCAGAGTAAAATTAATTAATGTATAATTTAGAAAGATCTAGAAATATTACGTCACAAGTATTAGTCGCGAGCAATAAGAACAAAACACTAGCAATGCCTTATTCGATATTACCTATTTATCGGTTCTCGATAAATAAATTTTATTAAAGAGTTGATTCCGTGGAAGCTTTTAGTCTTCCCCGTCCCGAATTGATGAAATTTACTCAGTTATAAATACAATAAACATCCCTTTGCTACGGAAAACATTTAGTAAAAGAAAAGAACGGATGACGAATCTTTCGGCCCATTGAAACGGCATTAATACTTTTGTTGAAAAAGGGTCCAATACACAATACACATAATATGCAGTATTACTGAATAAATGTTTTACGATACGATTTCACTGAAAATGTTATAAAATCATCGCATAGAGACAAGACAAAAATATGCGACTTATCGATATGTATCACGACAGTTCAAATTCAACTATTGTCAGTAATGTTATAACAATATATTTATTGTGATTGTCTTACAGATGCTGAAATTTAAGTAGGCACATAAAAGACAATTACATACATACCAATATATATGTTACTTCATAAATGGGGTCGTTTCGAAATAAGCGGGGAGAGCTCGTATGTTATCGGTAAATTACTCATAATTATACGTTATTTGGATATATTGTCTAGAACATTTCACACATATTGAAGAGAGAAATACGGGATATGTGTAGTTATTTACATTTAATATAGATATAACGAGCGTACGGCAAATAGATTTCGTTGAATCCGTTAGACCCGAGTAAGCCCCATAAAAGTGTTAGATTGAATGTGAATTATATGGTGAATTAAATAGTAGCGGATACATAGATTTTTTCATCTTATCCCTTAAAAGGGATTCGCACCAAATGACAATTTCTAAGGGATGCCACCCTTCCGCTCAACCTCCCACGGCTATTGAATTTGGACATTCGTGACGCCACGAATTCGTGAACGTTCTTTGAATTGTAATGTATACACTTATATGTAGTTTGCGTTACAGTACCTACAGATAGTGTGGCCGTGTGGTGACGGCAGTAAGAAAACATTTGTCACCACCCCAACTCTCCCCGCGGGTGTCGTAAGAGTCGACTAAGGGATTCAAGTGTCACTGACCATTCGTTGATAGATGATTGATGATGGGGGCAGCGATCGCACTATGATGACGCTCACTTCGGGGCATTTACTTCCTAATGCGTCTATAATCATAGTTAATAGCCTAAGTCCAGCAGTGGACTGAGAGGAATGCAAAATAGGTTACAGTTTGTATGAATAATATGAAAAAACCGGTTTAGCATTCCCTAATTTCGAAGCCATCGGTGTATGCATAAACTAAGGTACCTACTTTAGTTGAATACGGTATTACATATATATTTACCTTGGCAGCCTTGATGAACGCCTAAATACTTGATAGTAATGGTTTAATCAATATTAAATCAAGGTCACAATTCTTATATAAAACAATTACAAAATAACGACGGTACGTACTCAATGAAGAATGAATACAATTTAAGAATTAATTAATTTTCAATTAGTAGCCAAGAAACTTTGAGCGGAATTTTTTTCCGAAGCTATTTTCAATAATCGAATTTGTGGAACAATCGACTGCCGAAGTAGGTATTATGGTTTAAGAAAGAACGGGCGAAGAACGGGAAGGTTCCGTCTGTTTATGACGCCTAGCACATCTTTCACAGTTGCCTGTCACTCCTTACATTTTGTCACAGCGCGAGCGACATATTGTATGAACTAACACAGGTTTATTAATTTTTAAATGCTGTTTTGATTACAACAGAATCACATGGGAGCGGAAAAATATCATATGCATCTATTGTTTTTCTAATAATTGGAATACAGTTATTGTAAAATAACATATACGGATATCACGTATATTTTCTTAGGAAACTCGCGTGTTTTGTTACAAATTATTATACACAGAGCTATGATACCCGCGTCAACCCGTTTTACATTACTGAAGAAATATTTACATGGATTAAATTTCTATATTTCTTGTAATTATATATCCAGATATTATATGTCACGATCGTCACTATCATGGCCATTATACTGAAAATGGTAATAATCTTGCTCGCTCGCTCCAATACATCAGTTCGAGCGTGATAGACTGCTTTACTCATCGAGTAAAACGCAGCAGCACAAAGGCACGAAAACATGCGGAACCCTAAAAATCTGTCGAACTCGGCATTCTGCTTAATTGGATGAACCCCGGGCGAAATTTTCAGCGTAATTCATCCCCCATGTTATTATACCGCAAATTAGCGTTATTCTACGTTCCTTTTGTACCGTATATGCCCCTGTATCGGCTCCAATTTGCTCGTACTAACCTGGAAAAAGGAAAGAAAGTTATTAATAATTTCAAAGGAAAAAACAATAAATTGTCTGGAACGCTCAGATTGATAATTAATGACTGAAAATTAATTGCTTTCGCTGGAATTTCTATTACGTATTCAAGTAAGCGATGGCTATTGGGCTTGAGTTGGAAAAAGAAATTATGCGATGAGTTGGAAAATCGGTAGTATTTTTCGAATTGGATATTTAGTTCGTGAACTAGACAATATGTCGAGGTCTGTGTAGGTGATCTAAATACTTTGTACTTGTACTTTAACAGTGAAAAACTTTTAATATCACGAGACTCGTATCAATATTAACCTCTCGTAAGCACGTCATTGCTTACGAGAGACGAAAAGTGCTTTTTTGCTACACGAAAAATGAAATTCCCTAGGGAGTAATAAAAATGTTAGTACGTCATTTAAAAATATTTTGTCTTCAAACTAATATTTTTGCTCGCAAGTGTGATGAAAAACATTGTCTGAATTACGGTCGGTAAGCGGAATACTAACTTTCGACTCATTAAAAGCCCTTCGCCTACGGCGTCGGGCTTCTAACACTCTCTTTAGTAATACTGTACTTACCTCCCTAGATGCACAATGTACTATTTCTTATAGTTTTCTCGTACGCAGATCCACGTTCCGGCATACAAGGGATTCATGAAGTTTAGATACGTCATTGCCGTGCCTCTTACGAACGTCCGGATCAATACTTAAATTTGAATTTATTTCGTTAAAAGTGCAATAAACCACGATATGAGTTCCTCATCGAACAGCCGGTTAATTACTCTCAAGACTTTATCCCAAAGAAACAAGGTTAAGAATCTTAAAACTTATTTCCATACGAATGTAAAAACGGGAAAGCAGTCGCGAATCCGTATTAGCCTACCCAAGACCTTGGCTATGCGCCAACGCCGCGGCTTCTCTAAGAGAAAGGTGAAAATAAAAAGCACGAAATTACCCTATCGGGCGGTTTGCAATCACTTTGTTGGGTATAAATGAAAACGGGGATTCAAACGAATTTCGGAAATGCACCTTTCGAGCCTTATATTATATATGCCGAAATAACGTTAGAAGTAATACAAGAATCTACGTTTTCACTATGCTTCCTTTAAATATACTGCAGAACTTATTGGTGACCTATGTATGTATTGTAAAAATTCACCCGCCCCCAGTAAGCGTAAGACAAAATTATTTTTTTACTATCAACCTACGTTTAAAAACTTTTCATTTTCGCTTAACAGAAAATTGCGTAGCAAAGCGAAGTTTCTGTCAGTACCTGAAGTCAAATTAACTTTTTCATTTCAATAGAAAATAGCAAGTTTCTTTTGATAGGCAAAAAAAAACAATATAGGGTTTTAAATTAGATTTCAGTTGCTTTGTGTTACTTCGGGCGCAAGATATTTAGTCTGGGGGACGAATTACGCACAATGTAGAACAATTGCGACAGTTAATTCCAATGAAACTTAAAAAAGAGTTAATCCACTCATATTTCATATAATTTCATAAAATCCGTCGCATTTAATTTGTCTTTATTAATGGAAATAAAAAACAGTATCAATGTAAACTCAATATATACAAATGTTTATTTAATATGCTCTTAAACTACGTTAAATATAACGTATAGTTAGCTATCACATAATAAGATACATCCTGAAGAATTACTCAAACCCTACATTACAAAGAGAATCGTTTTCCGTTAAAGAAAAACTGCCATTTCAACTACCAATACATACAAGCCAAGTACAACCAAGGGCTTAAATATGTATACACTTTTTTTAACTTATGTTAGCAGCGTAAGATCGAAAATTGTATACATATTTATGCTTGACAATAAATACGTGGCACCTGTGGCTTCAGTCTGGGAGACAACTCTATTTTTAAAAAGTCGATTCGATCAGTCGTTTTGCTTGAAAGACTTAAAACTAGAATCCGCGCCAAGGAAACCAGCTGTCATATCAAATCAACACTAGGAATGAAATTCGAATTGTCCACAAAGAATTGTGTTTAGAATTCTAACTTAGTTAATATTCTAGTGTCGTTCGAGTGGCGGAGTTTTTAAGAAACGTTTAATTAAAGTGTAGACAATAGTGTTCGGTGTGCTTTTCTTGTTTTAAAGCTTTCGAGGTTTGTAGACTATTTAGGTTAACATTGTTTTTATATATCATTTAGAGTGATTGTTATGAAACAATTTAAGAATGCTTGAGTAAAGGTTGTACCTAATTAGTATAGCCTATCTATTGTAAGGTCCAGTTCGCGGGTTCAGACTGGCTATAAACGTAAGGTCTAATTTTATAATTAATGTATAACTATCTATTTATTTCATTTTTATTGAAATGAAATGTTAGAGTACGAAGTATAATAGAACCATTCAGAATTGTATAATATACTTAATTAGGAAAACCCGCATTTTTTAAATTAATATCTGTTTTCATGGAAAGTCGATCTATTTCGGCGACCGGCCCCAACTCTTTTTTTTCGTGTAACATATTTTTTCTTATTTTCTTTGTAAATCAGTACTGAATAGGCTCTTAACCTCTAGTTACCCAGATGTCTATTAAAAGGTCTCCTCAAACAAAAGAAGGGCTCACCACTATTTTCCTTTTTAATGTAACAAAACAACGTTTTTATTTATAGACATACAATCAAACAAACAAGCTAAATATAGGAAATGGGACCAATCTAGGTCAATTTGTACGCTAAGAGAGTCTGTTCGTCGCAATTCGGGATCCTATTTCGAGTAGCACCTGCCTCCGGTAAATGAAAGGTAACGAAATTCCTAAATACATGTATATGTAAGGTAAAACAAAGGAGAATTTGTCATATATTATTTAGAGGGGCGAAAGTCGAACAGGGAGTTTTGAAAAATATATATTATTAGGAAGAGGGTACGAAGGGATGAGGTTGAATATACTGTATACTTTTATTCACGGGTGAAAAAAGATTATTTGATCACGTGAGGATACTGTGGATATACATATAACGATCCACTACATTACTGGCTATTCGTAGATCGTGTAAGTAACGATCCTATAAAACAGTGATTATTTTATTTTGTATTCTTTATCTAAATATCGTCGTGTTTTGTGGAACAACTCAAAACGTTTTATGTAATATTGTTGTAGTTGTATATTTTAAGTAATAACACTGCTATATACATAAATCTAAATATAAGATGTCATACATATACCAAAGAAATAATACCGTGCAGCCGGAGAGCTGGCTTAGGTTTTTTCGAAATGATCAATGACACTTCAATCCCTTAGTTCGACTCTTACGACACCCACGGGAAGAGTTGGGGTGATGACAAATGTATTTTTACTGCCGTCACCACACGGCCACCCGTATACAGCATTAGTATATACTTATGCTGATTACGAGTAGTGCCTATCAATATAGGCTAGTGCCACTGAAAAAAATAATTTGTCAATGGTAACCGAACTTTCGTCAACCTGTTACTTAAAAAAAGTGACGAGCGAAGTAAGGCAATATCTTACCAAAATCAGTTCGGTTAATTTTCTACTAAACAATTGATGTTGCGTATTGCTAAACAATATTAGTTATATCGTGTGAAAACTGTCTGTTGTATATTACCATAAGTTCAGTTATATTTAGTTTACAATTCAGTTATTGTAGACGTGCTGTATGTTGATAACAAATTTACTGTTTGTCAAAATCTTACTGAATTCACAACTTACTTTAATCAAATTTTCTGCTACGCCTAAACCAACTGGCTCAGTAATGTTTAACATAACTTTTTTGTTACCTATAACCAATTTAGAGTATTATTTTAAGCAATTTGTTTCATTATATTTAACCAAATTATTTGCCTGCATGTAACCAAACGAATAGGTTATACACGACAAAAATACGTTGTTCATATACAGCCAAATGTTTAAATTATTTTGACCAAATAGTTTGCCTACTTCTAACCAAATGAATAGGTTATATATACATGACAAAAATACGTGGTTCATATACAGACAAATATCAAATGAGTTGTAAATAGGGCTCACTGCCTGTATAAAATCCAGTACGTCTCATCGTCACCTTTCTTATCCCCTGGGTGATGAGACGTACTGGATTTTATACAGGCAGTGAGCCCTATTTACAACTCATTTAACTACAAGTAGGGTGTATAAGCCACATCGATGATTACCCAAAAATAAGTAACACTAAACGAGCATTTTAATTAACTTTATTAATTGTAATAATAGAAACATTCATAGTAATTTATAAGAACGGTATAGTAATCAAAATAATCAATCAATCAATAATACAATCGCGAGCAACAGTACTTTTTGCATCACTTTATAGGTTTTCATTGCACAGAGTATCTTTGTAAACCAATTTATTTTTCTAAATTATTTTACGAGTAATTCCATTATTTTGCTTGATACATTAGCTTCAGAGTCTCTTTGATTACAAGGAAAATGAAGAAATTAAAATTATTTGGTTTACAAAGACATGACATGTTTTGAAATGTCCTTATGTAACCTTCTAATCCCCATTCCCGAAGGTAGTCTCCAAGGGTGTCTGCTGGTGGAGGTACAACTTCCATTTTGGAATATTCAAGTAACTTGACATACATATGTCATACGCAACGCAAAAAAAGCGTTTGGTTATTTCTATGCTAAGTATTGTCTACATAATGAAGTACGTTTGGTTACACATTGTATTTTATTTGGTTAGATAAAGCGAATGGTCTGCTAGAGTAGCAAACCCGTATTTGGTTTTACTCTACTAGACAAAACTGGTTATATGTAACAAAACTATGTATTATAATAGCAAATCATTGTTGTGTTAAATCTAAACAATTTTATGTTATGGATAATAACATCGTCTTTGTTAGAAGCTAGGACTTGGTTTTTGTTGCATATTGTCAATGCTTACTCTTAAATTAGACCAAGCGGTTTATTTACATGTGAACACTTGAATTTGTTTACTGTTTTAATGTAAGACGTATACAAGCATTTATTTACGAATAGCCCAACTTAGAATAACATTATCCGTTTGGTTTTTAATACGCAAACCTGTTTGTTAATAGAAATTAACTTTAGTAACGCCATACCGAATTATGGTTAATGATGAAATAGCCAAAGTAGTTCAGTTAAATATTTTTTTCAGTGTGTATATAGGTACATGATTCATGGCCAGAGGGCAGGGCGAGCAAACATGCTTTTTGTGCAAACAATTAAGGCACTTGTTGCTACATCGATATTCTATATTTAGCATTTTATTAGGGTTGTCACTTGAAATACGTTTATATATAATTATATAGTCACGGGAAAATGTATCGTAAAAGTTTAGCTAAAAATGTTTAGGTAAATCACTTGTTATATGTAGTAGTGACCAATTCAAATAGACAATATAGTATTTTATGCAACCCTTGTTTAAGAGACGTCAAAAGAGGTGAGTGATGACGAGCATTTTTTGACTCAGTTAAACAATGTTGCATACAATACTTTTTAGTACAGATGGTGTACTTTTTAGGCTCTAGTGCGAGAAGTGGGTCATTTTACGTCAGGTCCAAAACTTCGGAGGGCCATCTGTACTAAAAAAACGTCGTACGAGACACGTGCAAAAACGTGTTTTTCGTACTTGCGTCGTAATTTACTATTTTCTACAACCACACACACTTATTTTATGAACAAAATTATTTTTAAAAAACGAACACAAATAACAAATGACTAGATGGATAGGTTACAACTACATACAACAGGAGCTTTTCTCAACTTTTTCACCTGCACGAAGAAACAAAACAGGTTCATTATTGGATTCATAATTGCACTCTATTAGGCGAATCGATTCCATTTTTGTGCCAGTAATACTTTATGAACATTCGATAAAATACCTTTTGTCCTAGATCTATTATTAGATTTCAGAAAAGGCAAGGCATTCGAAACGCCTTACTTGACAAAATGAATAGCCAATACATAGACTATAGGATCTGGAATCCCTATCCCGATTGTTTCAAATAAAGCCTAAATAAAAAAGACTGTACAGGTAAGCTTTACGCATGCCACCTGCCTCGCTTTTAAAAGGTAATCTAGAAAAAATACATAATTCACTCAACCGTTAAACGTTTATTTTGCATGACGAATTTAATAAAAGCAATTTTCATTAAAATATATACGTGCGCATTAATTCATTGATGTATACCGTGTTCTATCGAAGCAGTGAATAATCTTTATATTATGTTCAGCATCGAAATTCACATTTGAATATTGATTTTTATATCATCACTGCTGGACGTAGGCCTCTCCTATTGACTACGCGTATAAACGCATTAGGAAGAAAATACCCATAATCGCCATGCTGGGCAAGCGGATTGGCGATCGCAGTAATGTGTCCACTATGATGACGCTGCTGCCCATCATCATTTTTTTATCAGATTTTTATATACTTCACACTTATTCGAGACTTTATTAATCTTCAACAACGCATTTACAATTAGGAACGGCTATAATTGAAAAACAGTTTACTTTAATAATCTAACATTTATTAAGTACGTTTTTATTTGACAACCCTGCTTTGTAACCAAAGAGGGTATTTATTTTGCACACCCTGTTATACATAGCGTTTCAGTCGGTACATCGGAATTGACATTTTCGTTCCATCAAAATAGGAAATTGGTATTTTGTGTGTATGCCTCCAGTTTGGGAATGGTTTATAAATAGTAATATTAGTAATATAATACGCATTAGAATATAACGTGTGTTTGTGTAGCTCTATCGAGAGGTGTTTGGATGTAAAAGTGTAAGATATTATCTGGATCATGATTTGTCGACAAAAAATTGTCCGTGCGAGCGCGATAGTATGTACCTACGTATCGAGTAAAATCGAATCCTTTCATACTTTTATACTCGTAGCCGTACTATGAGCTGCCGTGGCGTTATCCGGATCGCTTGCGCCAGCAGTGTTATTCACTATGGAAACCGCCTTGCTGTCAGCGCTGTGTCAGCGCTGCGGCAGCGTCGAGCCTAAAAATGGTATTCATTAATGTACTTTAAACGACACTAGCGCTCGGCGACGAATGCGGCGTGAGCTGGAACTACACTGCGTCGAGAGTTTGACGTTTAATGTACGAACTTCGACGAAAAAACAGCGATGAACTCGCCCACAACCTCGCTCACAGCCTCGATTCCTTATGTCAAATAAAACAGCTAGGATTTTAGACAAGGCTGTCTCGACGTCGAGCTCGTTGACGAACGCAGCGTCGAATGTGTGAATAAGAGAATAGCAGCACTCGAGTGCGTGCGATGTGCGAGACGGATAGAAAGTAAACGCTCGTTAATAAGCTCGCGGCAGCTTATGGTAGGCACACATCGATGAATTCGTAAAGCTACGATTTAATTTATACACATAATTTTATAAATACGAGGAGATATAAACACAAGCCCGTGTTAGGTCTACAAAATAAATGGACTGAACGCATCGCATTAGCGGGGCGCGCATCCGCGAACGGGCAAGAAAATAAGTGAAAGAAAATGCCGAGTTTCCCGACCTGGGTGGGTACTAGAAAACGCTCTGTTAGTTAACGGGAATTGTCAGGCAGAATGTACATTCGTGATTTGAATGTAGTTAGGTGGAAATTTGATTTTGTTCGTATAGGTATAGTCAACAAGTAAAGTCGAAAAGTAGTAACCCACATTTTCTGTTGACTGTATAGTCAAATAATAGGAACCCCAGACCACTTATTGATCTATGTCAAAGTGACACTTGCTCATTGGTGAACTATAAATATCGCCTTGTCTCTTTTATTTACACGGTTGCGTTTATCTTTCATTCCTTTCTATAGCCGATAGCTTATCGCTTAATAGATCGCTTATAAAAACGAAATTCGTAAATTTCGAGGATTTGTCTCTCACACTCTTATGACGCCTTCGTTTGAGTGACAAGAGAAAAATATTCGTTTACGAATTTCGATTTTCGCGGTAGTAGGCCAGTGCCTTACCCCCTTATTTATAAAGTCTCCTAACTTAGCAAGCCGTTAAATGTTGTTTGTCCCTTTCGCTCTTATAGACATATGTTAAGACCGAAAGGGATAAACGATGCTTAGCGTCTTGATAAGATAAGGCGTTTATGAATAAGGGGATAGGTGTTAGATTACCACTAAACTGCCTTTAAATCTACTCGGCGTTTAGATGCATTTTTTTTAAATATCAGCCATGAATCTTGCTAACGAGTACAAATACTCAGATAATCTGTGTTATCTTTTTAAAAGTTTTTAACATAGGCAAGTTCAATATAGAACGCTTCGCTTCAAATCGAACGCGAACAAATTAAATCGACGACTTCGATTGAATGAGGCGTGCCAACCAATGGCGCTGAAAACGGCCTAACTTGATAATATATTGAACTAACTTATCTTTCGAATATCTAGAAATTTAAGCTGATTCATTGAAAAAGTTGGATTGCTATAAGTTATCTTTGAATTATGGAGAAATCCGCGACTGAAATTCACAAGTGTACGCTTTGGTTAATTTACTTTAACATAGTAAAATTAGACTATTACTTACTCTAAATGTGATTCTGAACAGCGTGTATATTTATAGAGGTAATCCTCTTTTCTTTTAAATGCGACAGAAGTACAAGGAACTGCATTTGGAACCACTTCCGGATTTGAAGATGGTTAAACTTTTATATGTGTATTTATAAAGATTTCCAGATGTTTCCAAACAAGTCGTTAATGGCATTCATAAATGTTACAAATAAACAAATGAACTCGCCAGTCCATAAAAAACTGGGAAGGAAACAAACTCAAAGCATTCTTCAGTCGACCGCAAAACCAGCCCTTTCCTTTCAAGTTAAAAAAGTAATTAATGAACTCTGTAGGCCTAAGGACCACTGGAGGTTGGTCTGTGTTTATAAATAGAACGTTACGTAAACAGGTCGTAAGAAGCGATTAAGGCTAAACACTGATAGCGCCATCTGTTGATTGGTGGGTATTCGATTAGTTCTGGAATTTATTAACAGATGGCGCACATTGAAGGGGCAATGATACTCATGTCATGCGGAAATGAGTCACGTAATGAGACGTGAATGTGATAATTGTGCCCGATTTGGCAATTCACATAAATGCGTTGTCTTGAGAATTCTATATCTAATGTATTATATTAATTGCAGTAGTAACTAGTAATCCGTCAGAGCCTAACCGAGCATAAAATATTTCTATGTAGTCTCAACGCTCGTCTTTAAAAAAACCTGCTATTGAATGTAATGAAATGAGGCTTTTGTATGAAAATACTGGCTTACGCTCAATCTTCCTTTGCGCTCGTATATGCGTCAAAATATATCAAGCTTCATTCGTGCGTAAGTCACAATAAAAAACGGCGCTAATGCATAACGCATTTACTTTACTTACACAAACATATATTTTGTTAAACGCAAGGGAGGTTCAGCTAAAGCTGGCTGTTCCGCGGAAGTTGAGGGAATGATTTAAATACTTGCGTCTTATCTAGAATCTGCGACGTGACGACAAACGCGTTTGAGGCTTTGTGCCAGTGCAGGCGGGCGTAGCTTTTTTATAATACTCTTGTAACAGTAATAAATTAACGGAGTACCGTGGACGACTTATAGTGTCACACAGTCAACACCTACTCCGATTCTCATTTGACGTGTTGCTCTGTTACACTAGTGAATTCATACGTAAGTGGGACAGGGAGAAAAAACGCCAATCGTGGTTCCCCATAGCCCTCCAAATGTTACTCGCCGTAGTCCTACATATCTGTGATCTGAGTGCGTAGCCAATTTACCAATCGGTCACGCTCAATAGCGTATCGTAGTTTTCTCTCTCTGTCACTCTTTTCATTAGTGTGACAAATACAGTTGCGTTTCGTTTGCAGTTCCTAGATGGCGCTGATAAGTTTGTTGACCGCATTTATATATTTTACCATAACTGTGCGAGTAAGTTTTGATTCCGTCGATCAGGCTCCGTAAGCTCTGCCCTGCACTATGAGACATTCCATGGAGTCATAGTTTACCCTTGATAGGTGACGGTATAAGGTTTTATAACTATATCATTGCTCGAGACGAGACGTCACTGCATTTTAAAAACTATTTAATCATATTTAAGTAAATTGATAAAATAATAAATAAAATAATCTAGTTACTTAAATCCAATTGGAGTAAACATGTCACATCCTGGCAAACTCAAGGAGGAAAGTGACGAGTCGGGAAAATCGGTATACTCGTAATAGCGTATTACAGCGACATTGTGTCATAAGGGAATACGCGAGAAGCAAGGATTTCTGTCAAGCGTAATTGACGCGTGTCACGTTTTAATCACTGTCCTCGCCGTCAAATCTATCTGAATGTGTATGCTCATAAATTTCTCAGCAACAGTTGAAAACGCAATCTGAAAAACTAAAGTTTTCTTCATGCCAAACGGCGGTAAACATCTATACTACTCGCCTGATGTTCTACTGCTAACACTATTGACGTTTTGCCTCCCTGTCATACTTACGTACGAACTCACGAGTGAGAAAGGGAACACGTTAAACGCGGTCTGATGGCATTGCACCGAGCTACTGTCGCCTATGGAAGTCTACAACTCCAGAGGTGTGACATTGTGCGTCCCTTATAAAAATCTGTACTTACAATCATATGACTATAAAAGTTTTTGTTCTAAAACCAATGCAAAGAGTAAACACTCCTTTTAATTATCATCACCTCCAAGTATCTTCGAGAACAACCAAAACCAGTATACTTAGGACGATTCCGTTTTTACCGTTTATCATGCTACGCGTCACTTTCGTACTTGCACAGACATTTGTTAGAACGTGACAGCAATGCCGACAAATGACAATCACAGGACTCATCAGCCTACCTATCAGTCTACCGACGGATATTTCAAGTATCAAAAAATAACAAATGATTTATCTGTACGATTTTGCGCGTCGAAGAGAATATTAGTCTGTGATTCGATACACTGAAAGTGCAGCGTTAGCTGCAGAACGTCGTGGGAGAGACATAAATTCTAGTTTTATCTAGTATCTGAACATTTTAGAGGCTGCACGCTGGAACGAGTGTGGAATGTGTGAACCAGAAAAGGAAAACCAGTTGTATAGCTATACAGTATAATGTAATGAAACCGTGGAAACGGGAGTGGTTCTTCGAATTTCAATGAACATGAAATATTGATTTTCAGTTCATGTCAAGCCTGAACAGCTAGTCTCTGGTGCTGATTTCGCTTTTATGTAACTATGCCAAAGATACTAAGAATTGTAAAGGATCCAATAATTGATTAAAGATCCATAAAAATTCACATACTACAAGTACATGACATAGTTCCCCTCATAGAGCATTATTGTACCCAAGGCATATACAATTCAGGCAGGAGTAGATTAAAAAGAGCTAATTTAAGACCTCTTAGTTAATTTCTAAAGCCAATAGTTATACTTATAGCTATTTAACTAAGTACATCGACGCTATTTTTACATTAAAAATTTTCAGTTTTTTTATCGTTTCACCCTTTAAATATATCAATATATACAGATAGGTAATTCGATTGAATACCATTATTAAACTAAGTATAGGACTATATTCCTAAGCCTACATTGCAAAATAAGACGGTATACGTCGCGTTTTCATAAATGAAAGTGAAGTGACTACTAGCATCGCTTACAATGTTTCCCAACCTCACTGGTTAAATCGAGCCAGGCTTGTCCAAAATCTTGTTAAAATTCATTAGTTTACGCGGCACGATTAGGGGTTATTTCACGAGGGATTTTACGGTAAATATGTTGACGGACATGATCACACGTATGGCTACAGAAAATAGGCAAGCGCATGCCAGAAAGGCACTATCTAGAACCTAGAATGCCTTTTATATGTATATTTCACTATTTTTGGCTACATATTATCAAGAATATTTATTAGTATCTTTACTTTTACACCTATCTACGTAAATGTAATTATTTTTAAACATTTTATCAAATCCACGCAAATAGTGTTACGTCGCGTTAGAGAATACCTACCGAATACTGAACAATATTTATTTAAATGTTGATCATAAATAAACAAACACAAAATAGCATCATACCCTTTCTTTAACCCCACAAATGTATGCCATAACAATGTAGCTTTATAAAGTATGCATAATCGGTGACCAATCGAGCACCCAATAGTGTGAGACGTTTATGGGATCGTAAACAAGCGGCGATACCATCGCATCACGTGATAAGGCGCTGTAAAATTAGGGCAGGAACAAAGGGTAAGGGTCTAAAGCCTATACGGACCGAGAGCTGTACGAAATTAGTTCTTTTCATGAATCTATTGCGAGTTAAACCTTGGCCGTGTCGTAAAGGTCTCAAGGATTAGCTTAGCTTTATTGATACAGCATGTTGCCTTTATCTTTAAGCCTTGTTTGTGTAATTTGGGCTACTACAAGTCTTTCACAACTTCTCTTAGTTCTTAGTGGGTCTCAAAGATCTGACACAGAGCGTCTATTTGTAGATATTACTGTGTGTAAATCTAATACGGGCGATAAATTAAACCGGGCATAAGATTCAATATTGTAATAATTAATAGAGATTTTTTTTAAGTTACACTACATTGTGTTCTCCCTGTTATTTTTTGAGACCCGCTTTTGAAATTACTAGTCAACGATCATTTAACTCTAATGTGTTGCTTTACATTGCAGGCCGAATTATTTTGTAAGGATTTTTTTTTTGTAATTCTAAGTAAAAGTTATCTAAATGAACTTATTTATTTACTTACCATTGACTGCAATTTTTCTTTCAACAATGACAAATGATCGCACACAATCAGCAATGTCAAAATATCGAACTGTCGACGCATGACCTCTGTACAAATTAAGCAAAAGTGAAAAATATAATGAAACATTTTTTTTTTCTATAGGTACCAATAAAAGAGACTAGCGTTTATTAAAATAAAAAAAAATCACGGCTCCCTTCCAATGAAAAGTAATTGTAACTAATCTAAATGTAGATTAATTTGTATAAATTGTGGACCTAATTCCAAGGCTGCACAGTCGCTTTTTCTCTTCAAATTTAACTTTATTTTAGGCAACCCTGTCTTGAACATTTCGTCTGCGTCCTTAAAAAATTGCGGGCATTTTTTATTTTCAGAAAAAGAGTAAAATTAAGTAGGTAAGTTTTGGTTTTGTGATTGACGTTACTACATGGTTGGTTTGTTTACTTTAATGAGATAGGGGTTGGCAGAAGCATACACTGAAAAAATCCCCTTTTATTCATAAAGGTCTACTAACTTAGCAAACCGCTTAGTATTGTTGTTCCTTTCGGTTATATCAGTATATCTACAAGACCGAAAGGGACAAATATTGCTTAGAGGCTTGTTAAGTTATGAGATATTCAAGAAGAAGGGGATATGCTCGTGCAATCGGAAAAGTGAGATTTTTTTTTAACAGGTTAACTAACAGGTATGTGGTCATATGGTCTATGCTATCAAAATAATTGCATTTGGTATATATTATTTTTAATACGAATCGATTATTAATGACGATTGTAGAGAAATTAACTAAAACACAATGCGTTAATTAATAACATACAATGTTAAAGCACATTTACAAAATATACAATCATATCCTAACATTTTTTTTGTGAAACATTCTAATTGTTTTATTGTATATTTGTGATTGTGTTTTTAATTAGCCACACTACTATGTATAACAATTATAAATATTATTAGGTGTAATATACCAGAAACATATACCGAGTTAACCAACGCGCGTAAACTCAGTAATTTTTCTTTTTTTTCTGTAATGTTCCAACAACACAGCAAAAATGTTCATAAATCGGATTGATATTGCAAATTAAATTCTAGTACCCTAATTGGACCGTTTGTGGCGGGCCTAAATTGCGGGATCGTGTGTGCAGGAACTTAGGCCATTACCCTGTTGTATACGTTTTTAATTCCAGCCCTTACCCCTGCCGGATTAATGGACTTTTATCAACCCTTAATTGGAATTTATAGCGCAATATGTAAGGTTTATTTTTAGGAGTTTTAACTTCTTGGAAATCCTAAACGTGCGCGATAATAGGGTCGGTTCAATATTATAAAAGTCCTAATATTTTTATATTATTTTGAGGTTTTTAGAACGGAAACTCATATACGTAACTGTATTTTATTTAAAATGATTAAATACTACATACATTTTCTGATTTTCCTTGGATTATTAATGGTTTTGCTGCGGTTGCATAATAAGTAATTTATTGAGTAATTTTATCATGGTACTATTTACCTACTGACCTGATAGGAGCCGGATTTCTCTCGAAGATATCGAATAACATACATACAATAATTGAGAACCTCCTTTTTTGAAGTCTGTTATAAACTACATAGCAATAGATAATTCATATTCAGTGAAACTTGTTCTCATTTTATTGCCAAAAGAGCAGAACATAGGTCGCCCCCAAAGATTGCCACAATGACTGGTCCTGCGCTACCCGCATCAAGTGCGGTGGACACAATGCGATCGCCAACTCGCATGCCAAGCACCCCCAAAATGAACGTTCAAAAGTACTTATACGCTTAACCTAAAATGTAGGTAAATAGTACCTAACGTAATATATGATAGATATTAGTATAGAGCTAAAGTACATCTCAATTTAAGAAACGTCTGCATACTTCTTCAAGCTCTAAATATAAACGCGGGTTTAACAGATAGTGACGTCAGAAACGTCAACCACAAACGCGCAGCCAGTCACGTACGATCTTGATTCTATTACAGGTACCTATTATACGTATTTATATAATTGGAACATGTATGAACCTTGTCCTTCAATGCGATAACCCATGACAGGGAGCGAAAGTATGTAAATGTAATCAACGGGAAAGTAAACGCCTCTCCCAAGAGCGGAAAGGACCCTAATATTTAACAGGGCTGTAAATAGACTGTTTAGGGGCATGGTAGCACGCAAGCTACTAAGTTTCGATGTTGTAAACAGAATAGACACATTAAAGCTTTGTAAAGGTGTATTTAAAGGTCACGTTATTCAATAGGTTACTAAGTGTATAGATTAGAGTGGTCATTGTTTCACTATGACTATCCATCAATTCATGAAAATATGCTAGACACTGTTTTAACTCACACATTGTACACACATGTTATAAGTGACACACATTGATGTAGACTTTAGTCGCAGCAACCATAAATAATTCCAAGACCGAAGCTTCCGCATGAGACAACGATTTGAATATTGTATGGATAGGTACAATGCAGGAATGCTCTTTAGACAACCTTATGCGATTATAATAAGGTTCACGTGTAGTCAATATACTGTGTCATCGATGGTACTGTCTATAATCAAATGGATATTGTTCATTTGTCACTCGAAATTGGGTGTTCATGTTGAATCAACTAGTGGCCAATTGTTGCAGTTGTGAGCGGTTTGGTTACACATCGATCGAATGTTTCATTTCATTAACGAGGCTGTGCTACGTATGTTCTCGTTAAAACAAAACTATATTCATTTATTCAGTTTCAATTAGTTTTTTTTTTGTGAGAAGTTTTTGTTAGACAGAGTCCATTATCAATGACAGTGTATCTACGTATGACGTATGGTTGTCGTCATAAATGTAGGTAATTCGATTCGATAAGGGATAAGATGTTTAGTTTTTATAAGGCATTCGGTACGTATTGCCGAAGTACCTACAGAATACATAGATAAACGTGTTCGTGTCATTCACGGCTCCAGGCGCTTGTAAAGTTTTTTGGTATAGGCCACAGATCTTCTCTTTGGGAACTACATAAATACAAAAGTCATTATAAAATAGGTGTGAATCACACAACATTCCCAAAACAATTGTAAAACGCTCAAGTGAAAAAAGTCCGTTAAAGGCCGCCATCTTAAGATTTGAATTCAAAAGGACAGGTCCGACCCTAGAATCTATTGTTCCATATTCGAAATAGAAAAAGGCACCTGATCGTGAGAATATGCGGGTTGGTAGCAGTTCATAGAATAGGGGAAGGTATATTTTGGGGTTGGATGAAAAGTGAATAGTTTAATGTTCTTAACGGTTAACTTAAGACATGGATACGTTTGAGGGCTATTCGGTTTTTGTCGTCAAACCATTGTTGTTTAATCTTAATTTGTTTTATTCGAGAGAAAAAGTCATGCGAAACTTACTATTTACTATTCTTGTGCATGATTACGTGCGTTGTGAAATTATACGCAACTATGGTTTTTTCTGTGCGTATTTTTTCTACCAATAACATTTAAGGTCACACAATATACATAGTAAATTGTGAATTTTACTTAAACAGGAAGCGATGATTTTACTTAATCATACGCACGCATTATTACCTACGTAAGAGAGATCTCATAAAAAGTCATATATGTACGAAATCAACGGCAAAAGCAATGAAATGGACTTATAATCTTTGTATTTTGAAACAATATCCGGTTTTAAATCAACAAAGAAAGATACTAAAATCGAAAATAAATCGACTTTCCTGTCGTTTGCCTCTATTTGTTCATTATTACTTGCGTGCACGTCATGTCAAATTCAAATATTATTCCTGGCTGTTTACATTAGAGTTCGTCAAAAACAAACAATCCACTTGACTGAAAGGACCACTCGTCATGTAAGCCCCTAACCCATTTTCCCTTAAATCAGTACACAGGTACACAGGTAACCGCGTTACGTCACGCGACGTCAACGTAACGTAGTTACGCGTAATCTGGTTGTGACGTCGATACGTAATAACGTTAATATGGAATATTACGGCGCAAAGGACGCGCCAAGTGGGTAATAAATGGAGGGAATACTTTATTTCGAGTTAGTATTTACTAGGAATAGTTACGAAGACATGTTGAAGTGAGCATTAGGGCTTAGGTTTAGGAGGATCAGAAATTGCTAGATAGGCGGTAATTTACAAGCTGCGTAACAAAGCAAGACAAGCTATTACACCAGTTAAGATATCTTAAGGCCTAGGCCTTTTCACGCCGGGTACTGTATCGGGGAAGGATGATAAGAGGAAGTTCGTGAATTTCGGGGATTTTTCTTTGTCACTCTAATGTCGCTTTCGTTGGAGTGACAAAGACAAATCCCCGAAATTTACGAACTTCTGCGTTCGCGGTAGTAGGTAGTGAAATAATAATTATTGAAATAATTGTTCATACTTTGTTCAAATTATTTTCAACTGCATTACTTATGCAGTAAATCAACCAATTAAACTATAATTTTTGATAATGCGTTGTTCGTATACAGGTCAAGTTATATTGGGAACTAGCACAATTAGGGTTACCAGGCATCGGGATAAACCCGGACACAAGTAGGCATTTGATTGTGTTTCTAAATAAACAGTGTCTGGCTCGTCGTGGTCTCGGCTTTTGTTAGGTTTTTCACATTTCGAGAATCATCACATTTCATACTGATTACTGAGAAACATAATCCTAAATAACGTAGGGTGTCCGGCCTTTCTACTAAAATATCCGGATAAAATTGGCTGATTTGTCCGTCTATTAGGGTTGGTCACCTATGAAATGAACTACGCACACCACGATCGACGTGTTCCCACCCCGTCAAACTTACCTATGAATTCATAAGTGCGAGAGAAACACGTCCATCATGGTTCGCAGTAGGCCTCGCAACACTAAGCACAATCGTAACAAAAAGCTTAGCCATTTGTTACTCATTGACAAAAGGTCACAAATACCATCCATCAGGTATATAAAATACGGCGTTTATAGATCAACTAGCTCATACAAGCCAATCGGCCGCGTCTGCGCGTCGTAACATGAATCGGGACATCATTACTCACGGGGGATATTAATCATATTAATTACGGGTCTCGGCAAAAAGCGAGTGGCAATTTATGAATTATTTGACGATTCGGCTATATGACACGATCTCGGTTGCCGGCTGCTTAATTGGGGAACATCGCCGATGTTCGTTTTGGGTTAAAAGTTTATTCGATTTGTATAAAATGACATTTCGTGACAACTGAACTGAAACTGATTAAAATATTATAGCTAACCACACCGAAATTATGTCATGATTCTCGTGAAGAAAAAAAAACGCCTGTCAGTTTGTTCATAGCAATTTAACCATGTTGAAATTTGAAATGGAGTCTTGAGCATTTAGGCACCAGTATGCTTAGCACATATGTCGCCGCGAGATAAATTTTCCATCTTTTACTAACTATATGAATAAAAGAGGGATGGATAGTCTATCTCGCGGCGACAATTGTCGCACTAATCCTGTGCTAAGCCTACAGCAATTATTATATGTGATATAATTGCTATAGTATGATGAACAAATGAGTTATGTCTTTAAAAGAACGTCAACTACGTGGCATATAAATAGCACCTTCAATCGAATTTAAAGCTTGTGATGAAGCTATCTACTACTAAGAAACTAAATCACTACTGTACTTGCCGTAAAAATATGAGATTGAAGCATTCTATCTCCGTTACACTTAATACCAACCGGTAAGAGTGAAAAATATAGCACGATTCAGTTGCGGGTTAGTTTTACGGCAAATAGTCCTCAAAGGTAGCTGGAGCGTAAAATAAAGCTTTAACAAAACTACAGTTTGAACCTGACGTTTCCTATTTTTACAAGCACTTGACTTTTTAAAGAAATGAGCATCGCGGGACGGACAAAGGAGTTCTATGACGGTCATAGGATTCTATGAAATGGGACACGTTTTTATACAAAACGGAGGTTTTGCATTTATTTGCTCTATGAGTTTTGTATTGCATTTGTATATTTTCCAGGGAGCGATTTTTATCTCATCATAGCTATAGTATTACTTTCTTATTTTTAAACGTTTAACATCTCAGTTTTAGTTTAAATGTGTTGTTTCTTTTTAACAAATTCCATTTTCAATTTGATAAATACGGACAAACACATTTAACTAAAATGGAGTGCAATGTCGCTTATAACTTCAATAGTAGCATTCAAAATAACTAAATGCAATATAGCATGACGATATTGCTACTTACCTGAGTAATAAAACCATCAGGAGCAATGGAACAGCTCACTTTTTGATTTCCTCGAGGCACCACTTTTTGAGTGGTCCTAAGTTCAGGGCCAGTCGCATATGTGAAAGAACCGTGCGAAAGAAATAGATGTAGCATATCGGGCAGGAGTTTTGTTACACAGTGAAACTTCTATGCATAATACTAAGGCTTTATAGTATCAATAGGTACCTAACACAGACTAAACAAGACCTTACTGGAATCAATCAAATTAAGACACATTTCAAGGCGGTAAGAGTTATGGAAAGTTACGTATGTGCAAGTTAAGTCCATTAACCAAATCGGGTGCGGGGCTAACTGAAATCTGAATAGCAAATTCGACGGTCTCAGTTTTATAACTAGTCCATGCTGAGGAGCGGAGCGAGTAGCGTTTTTTCGATACTGCGGACAGAATGCGAATTTCGCACCCAGTGACCAACAGTGGTAGCACTGCATGTTGAGTAGTCAAATTCTTGTTTATAAATCCCTGTGTCATAAGTGGTAGTAACATCCCAACCTGTTGTTTTGTATAATTAATTAGAAGTAATTAGAAGTTCGCGACTAACACACATATTTAAGACCTACGTAAGTAAAAAAATCCTGCTTCTAAAGATTTTTCTGATACCATTCAGTCGATTGTTCGAAATGAAAGCTACAAAATTCAGCAGGACTTCGCTAAATTCAGTAATTTTGTATGAAAGCATTTAAGCATGCTACTTGATGTTGAACAACTATCGTAAGCGTGTTGCCCTTTAAAAACCACCATACATTGAATTATATACGAGACACTGTTAAATTTGAATTACAGTAGCCCTGCACTATTACTAAACCCTCTTCGTACCCTTTACCTACGGGCCCTAAATATACGCTGTTATATTGTTTGACTTGAGACATTTACATAAGATTGACTTTAAATTGTCAGTGGTGTCCGTAGGTAAACGGTTAAAACGCTACCCGCGTACCATTGTACTAAATCCCCTCCCTAACCACGCAGTACTAATAACTATTTGAGTTTACAATCGAGACCCAGTCCCATGTAATCTGGCTCCAGAACTGCTCCGAATAGCTGACGAGTCTTGCTTAAAGGATTTGCCGTACAGGTTAATTGGATCTTTGATAACCTAGACTGAAGGCCGAGTGTAGGTAATAACTTATAAAAAACGTCTCGATCGCGTTTACGTATTTCATCTTCCTTTCATACAAATGACGCCGAAAATGTAAACGCGATCGACACGTTTTTTATAAGTTACTAGCGACCCGCCCGGCTTCGCACGGGTACTATACCTACATATAAACCTTCCTCTTGAATTACTCTACCTATTAAAAAAAATCTCATTAAAATCCGTTGCGTAGTTTGAAAGATTTAAGTGTACAAAGGGACATAGGGACAGAAAAAGTGACCTTATTTTATAGTATGTCCTACACTCGGCCTACTGATAGTTATAAATATAGGAAAGCCTATCTTTATCTACGAAAAAATTGTGTTTAGTTTCAGAGCTTATTCAGAATAGTATTCTGAGCGAGATGAACGATGATTTTTTTATTATATTTTTGTCTATTTACTTACCCGAGCCGCTAAGTACAGTTTGTCTCTTTCGGTTTTATCAATTCGTCTGTAAGACCGAAAGGAACAAACAATACTTAGCGGCTTGCTAAGTTAAGAGGAGACGTTTATGAATGGGGGTTAAATAATGGTTTCCCATAAGGTGGACCGACCAGTAGCCGTACCATGACTTTGCAAGTATCGGTAACGTTAGGTTTTCCTCGACTCGTAAAGCAGGCCATCGCGCTCGCTCATTATTAGTGCGAGGGCGATAGAGTGATTTTCACTTCTCATGCTCTTAAAATGCTATTTTAATCCCTGCATATCGGGACTAAAACTCTTTATTAATCTCTAGGGACTAAAGTAATTTTTTTTTAATTGACGTTGGAAACCCGTAAACAGCCACACTCACGGTGTTCAAGAATAAAGGATAGTCGCCATTTTCAGTGTTTGTGTATGGACCACTTTAGTGCATGCCGTGGATACAACCTCTAAATTTCTTATTATGTATTATGTAAAATCTTATTATGTATTATGTAGTATAAGTAGTTGCTCATTTTATTCAGTTGGCACGCATTCTTCGCACCTCACATATTTGTAGTTTTGTTTAGTGTAAGTAAATATTTAATGTAATAATATAGGTCATCAATCATTTTATTGTTTTGTCACAAATATAGATGACCCATGATCTTGTAATAATTTAAGTGCTATTATTATGTGAACCCGGGGAGCAGAACCGACCATGCTGGCCGTCAAATGTCACTAATGTCAGTGTCATTATTGGGGATGCGTTCCAAAATTATAATTTAACTGTGCGAGCGACGTTTCAGTGTATCTTATGTATGTTATTGTATTGTATAATATTCTGTTTCCATTTCTGTATTTAATTTATGTATGTAAGTATGTGTATTAGAATAAGTGTCTGACGTGCGTGACCTCACAAACGGCCCCAATGGAAGACCAGCGCTGGGCTGTAATTACAGGCCCCAGCTTTATGCTGAATTGGGGACCGTTTTGTGGCATAATTTGTTTTTGTCCTTTTAAATGTGTATATTGTAAAGTCATATGTGTCACAAATAAATATTTTTTCTTTCTTTTTTCTTTTTCTTTTTCTAAACTTTTTTTTAATTGACTTTCGAAACCCCTAAACAGCCATTTCTGGTGTTTACGATTTTTGAACGAGCGATTTTTGCCATTGGAAAAAACCTCAAAATGTCAGTCGTGTAAAAATATTAAGGAAAATCGATTTTTTTTTCTTGATATAAATAGGTACATGCATATTTAATACTTGTTTAATATATGATTAAGATTGAATCAAATTTATTACTCATGTTATGTTATGTTTTAACCAATTAGCTTCAAAATAGATTGTAGTTAGCTCCAATTCGTTGGCTAAATATACAAGTATTTAAAGCGTCATATTTCGAAAAAGGAATACAGATAAAAACTAAAACGCGGAACGAATTTGATTGCTTATTTTTTGTGTTTATGTCCTAATATTGTTTATGTCCTAATTTTGTGTACTAATATTGTTCAAATCGTATAATTTACGATGTCACGTCATGCGATGAAGAAGTATTAACGCCTTACTCCAGTATAAAGAAGAATGCAAAAGAGGTGGTGCAAAATCTTTTGCCGCCGAAATCTAGTGTAATATTCAAAAGCGTATCAAACTTTTATGGATTGGAAAACTGGAAAGCAAATTAGGTACCAACATCATTTATGGAAGGCGTATTTCTGACATATTTTGATGAAAAATCTAAGAAATATCAACCGTCATCACCTTGTAGCATATATTCCATGCTTAAAACCACACTGCAACAAAACCATATAACTTGAAAAAGTTTGCGAACTTATCGTCAAGTGGCCATGTTCCGAAGAAATCGGAAGTTTTGACATCACAGAACATATAATTTTTTTGGTTCTTACTTGTTCTTTCTGTTAATAAATACTGAGATTTTTTCCTCGCATTCTAAGTGAAAAGTAGAGTGTTTAATTCGGGACTAAACAGCCATAATGACACTCGAACTACATCCACCCTCGCTACGCTCGGGTGGATAAATATCTCGTGTCATAATGGCCTGTTTTAGTCCCTCGTTGAACAATCTACTATTACGTATCGAGTAAAACCTAACGTATCCTTTACTTTCCTACTCATGGTACGGCTACTGATAAAATCCGCTACAAACCATGATAGTGCCTAAATCGGCAGTATTATTAATACACTTTGACCTTTCCTGTACCTAATACAATTTTCACCCAGTACCACGGTGGAAAACAAGTATAAAGCACGCCAAATTGACGCTGGGTGTCACAACGCGGCAATTGAATCCAACTTACCTGAAACAAAATAAACAATCTCTTTAATAAGGTAATCTACTTTATTTGTTTATAAAATAAATTCAATTAAGCTTATATATTAATACAGCAAAAGCGATGTAGCCGTCTGCGTCCGCGAGATTTGCGCCTACTCTGAGGCCCTACCGCGAACCAGGAACAAAGTGTTGCCTTCCTGTAACACTTATGTACGAATTCAAGAGTGCGAGAGAGAGGCAACACTTCGTAGGGCCTCTGCTCAATCAACAGTCAACACATCATCATATTCATCATCGTCAGCCTATCTCAGTCCACTGCTGGACACAGGCCTGTCGTAATTCGTAACATATGCGTATGCGGTGGGCAAGCGGATTGGCAGCAGTGATATGAATGATGATGATGATGATGATATGAATATATAAATTAATGATCAGAAATACTTCCATTCCATAATCGACTCTTACAACACCCACGGGACGGGTTGTGGGGTGGTGATATTTTCTTACTATTTACAATTATTTTAGGGGCGATAATAACGAAGGGCGTTTATTTTTATAGGTACCATTTCGTATTCAGAGATTGGTAGCAATTATTTGGAATCCCCAGGTTCTCTTATTGCTATAGGCGTTTTATTGATTTCGATAATCATCATCATACCAGCTGAAAAATGTCCTCGGATGAACACAGGCCTCCCAAAAGATTGCGGATAGCGGACTCCCGCGACCTTCATCAGATCATCAGTCCATCCTGTGAGGGCCTACCCATACTGTCTCACTAGGTATCTTAACCTACATATACCTACATAATACTATAAAACTATTCTTCTTTCTGCGGAAATCTGTGGAAAACATGGCAAGACTAAAATAAGGCAAGGAAAATTAAGTTAAATAACAATTAGGTACAACGTCACGCGAACAAACTACTTAATATTGGATTCCCATCGGTGAGCTAAGGTTACTTATGACGTCATCGAGGGAAAGACATTTCACAACAATACAGGGTGTTTTCAATATCTGAATATATAAGACTAGCCAGCCACTGAAAAACATTTACCCTCATAACGTCTCCTAACTTAGCCATTAGGTATTGTTTGTCCCTAAAATAAGGCATTAAAAACCTTATGAATAATTTAAATTGTAATAAGAATTTAAAATGTATGAAAACTCGTCTGTCCGTTTAAGTTCGATGTAACAACATCGAACTTAAACGTCAAAACGGTCAGAGACACTACACGAACGATTTTAATCTGTGTTCCCTTTCATTAAGATTAATTTCTTAGTGTGTTTTTTATTTATTTCCGACCTATATTAATTAGACAGTGTACTGAAATGATGTTATGTAACGTGTACAACTACAAACAAGTTACATACAAAGCAAAAAGGTACGAAGTTCACACGAGTCGCGTTCATATTTAATAAGTACCTATTAGCAATTAGATTTTCAATCCTCTTCATAAAGGATAGATTTTTCTTTTATCATAATTTCATTTCAAACTAGGAAAAAATCTGGTCATATTTTGTGATTTGTTGTACAAAAACTGACATGGAATTTTTGTTACATTGCTGATACTGACACTCGATGAAATTCCATCGACCAAAATACAGCAGTGTTACTAAAATCGCATGCTACTACTTTTTTTTCGCTTCAGCTTCGTAGGCAGGATCACTACCAACTAGGTTATGGAGGCTGACACTCAAGCTCTTAGCAGACTGTAGTCAAAGGCAAAATAAAATGTAGGTATATAAAAATGCTCAAAAATATATACCAGTGCACTTTGATTCTCTGTAATAAGCACGTCGTAACATATTTATTATGAGAGAATTCTTTCGGTACGTAATTTTGCACTTGACCGTACACTCGTATACACGTCATGAATCCTAATGATTGTCGCTTTTCATCAATGCATCTCGCTTATACTTATACAACTGAAAAGGGCTAAATAACAAGGTGCAACATTGTAGTTAATTGGTCTAACAGGTTTCCAACTTTTGCCCAAGGGCCCAGAGGTCTACCGCAAACCACTATCGATGTGTTCCTCTCCTCGCACTTACGTACGAATCGGCAAGTGCAACAAAGAGGCAACACTTCGATCGTAGACCGTTAGACCTTCAAGCTGCTTATCCCGATTAAGTAATAGCCCTTTTCCGGCCTCAACTCTTTGAAGTTAATAAGGTAAGAAAACAGGGCGATAATGTGTTGAAAATATCCATAATCGTGCCGGAAACTAGGAGTCACGAGATCATAGTGTGCATGCACGGCATACGAAATTACGTTTTTCTTTGAAATTTATATCTTTTATTTTTTAGTTTTACCGTGAGTTTTTCAACACAAAAGAAGTTAAATCTTACAAAATACACAATATTATTATCTGAAGGCTTGTGAAAGAATAAACGAAGAGACCCCAAATTATTTTTAACAGATAAAAACAATAGGAGATTCTCTATTCGACTATGTTTTTGTATCGATATCGCCATCTCCGAGAATCGTGAATGTTTTTTTAATCGAACGGGCATAGCCTTGACTTGCTCCCGTTGCACCAAAGTCGAGGTCTGATGATGAGATCTCGGAGAAATCGGATGAAATCGGTTTTTAGTATTTTTTTGGTGATTATTGAAGAACATATATTATTTACAATATTTACTGTATTCACTTTTATGCGAATTGGAAATTATGTGTAAAATCGGATTAACAGTCCACAGGCGCGAACTAATCTCTCTTACTCCAACATCTGATAATCATCGGATGTGTTGCTCTGATTATAACCAACCGACCTTTTACCCACTCTAATGAAGCCTCACATAACCTCTGTATTATTCCTAACCATCAATAACAAGAGCTTTAAACGAGTTAACCAGTATAATAATAACTATATCTGCCGCAAAACAATCAGACGACTGAAGGCGTCTTGCTATCTACGTTACACTTGTTACTTCCAGGTCAGAGTGAGAGAGATAGCAGTATGCCCTCAGTCGCCAAATAGTTTTGCAGCAAGTATAACAAACCGAACTACAGAAACACAAGAAAGTACAGAAATACCGCTCAGATCGAAAGTCTCCGGTCACTATTGGAATAGCATCTTAGTGCGTAGGTTTCATAACATTTATTTCACATTTGCAGTTTTTTAAACGCTAAATTAAACCTTATCTCAATACGAATACGGCTTAAGTGTAAAAGTTTAGTTTTTTAGACACGTTTAGTTACCTAATCTGTGAGTGATGGACTAATTTCGATGCACGCTCGAGATGGGAGCTAGAAATGGTATTGTGGGGTCACTTGGTATCGCAATTTGGCCTACTTCATACATTCTCCAGGTGATTTAAAACGCTAATCTTCTTTTAATGCTTATATTCAGTTTTTGGCTGCTGGTAATTATTGCACGCATAAAACGTAGGACTTTGAAAATGATTTCAAGCTTCAAATACGTTAGGTGGATCAATATTCTTTTCGTTGTCTTACTTTGTGTCCCTAAAAAACGTGACGCAGTGGTGATTTTGTATGTTTTGTTTTCAATTTCTGATGTATGGATTAAAATCTAGCGTGAAAAAGAAATACAAGCCACTGATATTTTTTTTATATACTGAGTCGAAACAGCAACTATAAGCGTGCCAGAGTGGTATGAAACAAGACAACGAAAAGAATTTTGACCCTGGTAAAAAAAATTAGGTAACATACTTTTGATATGCATATAATTATTGTGTTGCCATCATGCATGCTTTTAAATCGATGAGATGGAGAGTTTTAGTCAAACCATGAGCATTATTTATTTGATCACAACTTCTAGTAAAAGTAATTAACTTTCTAAGAAAAGTTCAGCGAGAAGCAATGTACTTCAAGATGAATCGTTAATTAGCGCTTGACAATGACAGATCGCAGTTACTCGCAGCGTTTGACAACTAAGCAGTACACGCGTTACACTGATCGTTCGAAGGAAATAAAATAAATTTTACAATTAATTTAAATATTTGTCAACAGTTAATACTTGATAGTGTTCAATGAGTACGTAATAAGTGAATTACCCATTTCCTAAAAAGACCTGGTCATGGTAACACATTGTATAGGATTTTTGAGTGTTACTAAATATTTGCTTTACAGCTAAAAAGTAGATAGGTAGGTTCTACTCGTACAAAAAGTGTATTTTCCATTACAACAAATAATAATTAAAAACATGTACGAGTTCAAACAAAAAACGTATCTATTTATTTTTATTAATTTCATTATTATAAAGGCTAAACATGCAAACAATCATCCTTGCGATGAATACGAAAAACAATATAGGTAAAAACGGGTTTTGCACACCAAGGCAAAACATGTTTTAAGATGTGTTGGAATCCTCAGTGCGCGAGCTCGGCATGCATTTCTCATTTTAAACACAACATCAATAAAACTAAACTACAAGAAACGAATACTTGTTTGAACGACCAGAGCCGTACCATGAGTTGGAAAGTAAAGAATACGTTAGGTTTTACTCAATACGTTGAACATTTTATCGCCGATAGTCTGCTTTACGAGAAAAACCTAATATTACCAATACTTGTAAAGTCATGCTACGGCTGGGCATTTTCATTTTTAGGGACACCCAATTAGCGTGAAATTAAAAAAAACCTTAATTGCAGTCAGCTCTGTAACGACAGTTAAGTACAATATCTTTAGGAATTTAAACTCGATCGGCGTTTATATTATAATATGGCTTATGGTTTGTAAAATGAGCACCAAAAACCAAAACCGAGTTATTATCGAAATTTACTCCTTAATGGTCGTTACAAAGCTGACAGAAATTAAGGTTTTTTAATTTCACGCTAATTGGGTGTCCTTAAAAGTGAAAATGATCGGCTACAACTACAATAGCGTTACCGTGAGTTGAAAAGTAAAGTATACGTTAGGTTTTACTAGATTCGTATAGCAGTCCATCGCGCTCGCTTAAAGGTCTCTGTCCACTAGACCGTACCATACCATGACCGTAGCATGAACGTATCAGACAAAAAATATTCTTTGTATCGAAAAGTATGATACCGTGTTGGCCGGCGCCGGAACGTCCTAGTGGGCATACTCATACTTTTCAATACAAATAATAATTTTTTGTCTTATACGTTCATGCTACGGTCACGGTATGGTACGGTCTAGTAGGCAGAGACCTTTAATAAATAAGTGCAATTGCGATAGAATGCTTTACGTATCGAGTAAAACTCATGGTACGGCCAATCCTCGGAATTCAGTCGTACTCGCATCGCGCATCGGTCGTATTTTTTCTCAAAGCTAAGGACCGCGGCGGAACAAAGCCAGACAGCGAAGTAATTTCTAGAGAGCTTACAGCCAATCACTTTGGAGGTTTAGTTTCAAAGATCCTTCCGTAGCCTGACGGAATATGTAGGGGTAGCGAATTATTTTTTAAAACGGTGTCGGATGTAATTCGAAGGGATATTTTATTGGCGTTCTACATTCGGCTTGGGTAGAAATGTTTCGTATGTTAATCAAGAGATGATAATAAATATAATACTTAAGTTTCATTATTTTGTTGACTGAGTTTGATTTGAATAAAAATGTATTTGATTAATATCTCTGTCAGCCTCCGTAGCCTAGTTGGTAGTGACCCTGCCTAGGAAGCTGGAGGTTCCGGGGTCGAATCCTGGCGAGGGCATTATTTGTGTATTTATTTATCACAAATATTTGTTCCTTGCTCATGGCGGTCTATGTATTTAAGTATCTATTTATTATATAATATATAATGTGGGTACCAGGCGACGATACACAAGCCTTAATTGAGCTTACCGTGGGACTAGGTCGATTTGTGTAAGATGTCCCAAGATATTTATTTATTTTATTTATCTAAGAACTATAATACAAATATTGTAGTTTAAAACAAGTCTAAGTGCACAAGCACTTTGGATACAAATCCAGTTTTACCAATGCAAATATGAATGGCATCAAAATAAACCTAAGTTATTAAGTTACTTTCTATATTTAATTTTTAAGCCAACATGTTCAATTACATTATTAGTATGACTTTAAACAGGGATATATGTAAATTGAGATTTCAGCATTGTTGTACATGCCATATTCACGAAAATATTTTCTATTCACATGGTAAATATCTCGTTTTAAATCGTACTATAACATATTTAATTTGCTCATTTTGCGCAGAGAGTATGTAGGTAGACAAAGAAAACAATAACGTAGAACGCCGGTATTAAAAATGTTTGGTTATGTTCAATAATAGCAGCTTTGCATTTACTTTTATGTCTGTTACATAACTACTATTTACAATAAAAAAGTGTTATAACCGAAAAAATACTCTATAAAAGATAGGTAATTCATTTTATTATAGCGCCTAATGAAGTTGTGATAGCAAATTTATATTTCTTACACTAAAAATATCTCAAAAATGTAAGGCAGACTTGTTGAAACACGGCTTTTCAATATTTTAATTAACCTAACGAACTTTGAAGAACTTGTTTAGACGTCCCACCTAGCTATCTTTTAAAAATGTTTAATTAAAATTCTAATCAAATGTTCTTTTTAAACAAGACTCTCGAAATAACCGATATTGAATTTATATACTTTTAAGACAGTACGCAAAAGTACAAAAGTCAAGGAATACTCAAGATAAAATCCTCCTATGTTTTAGCGGCACACACGGAGAAGACAACAAAGGAAAATAAACTCACCAAAGCAATCCAAATCCGTTCATTAAAAGCAAATTATTCTTCCAATCTTAAAAACAATTCAAACTACACAATAAAACTAAACTAAGCTACGCGACACTAACTTAGAAATACAATTTGGCGTTGACTAGAATTCCGAGCGCACAACCGTTCGCGGCAACGGCCGGATCATAACTGAAACAGGGGGTCAAGTTTTGGAAAAAAGAATGCAGGCAAGGCAAGGCACCCATACGTTACGGGCGAGATGACTACAACAAAAAGTACCCTACTAGTTATATTACCGAAAACTGACGGTTCTCAAACATCTGTAAGTGTTAATTACTTTTTTGTGCGTTTAAGGGAAACTGCTTTTTGTTTTGTTTCACGCATGTTGAGTTACTAGTCAGGCGAGAGGTATTGTAGTCCAGTGCTATTTTCGTATCGGTTATAATAACGTACTTATTTTTTTGTTTTCGTAAAGATCTCGCATACCCGTTTTCAAGGTAATCGGCCTGCGTTCATTGTACCGAGGAGTTATACTACTTCGTCTACAGATTAAACGTTACGGACGTGTTTTTTTGTTTTATTCACTTTAAACGAATGTCGTTGTGCCGATTATGCTCAATGTTGCGGCCTGTTATGGTATAAGTCAGTGATTTAGATTATGATGATTACATCATAATCTAATCTGATTACAGTCTGTTATTCATATTATATAGAAGTAGCTTTAACGCCAAAAAAGCCTCCCACGATTTACTTTGTTTCTCCACGCCCGTTTGTTATCTAAAAGGTTTAATTGTTTTTGTTAACGTCTAAACCAGGTAAATGACACGGATTTGAGTACACGTGGGGATTGCAGGGTTCATCGACCTCGATATATAGTGAAGGCATTTCTCGGAATACACCAAATTATTTTAGGAATATTATTGTTGTCTGTGATAACAGCACGGTTTGTATGAATGAATACTTCATTACGCTGTTGGTCAGGCTTCTACGTATGTACTTAGTTCTTACTGTGTGGGGTGAATGACGCACTGTGTAATGGACAGTGTCACATTCATAGGGTTGACAGAGCCTAATTTGTCTACTAAACATTATTGGTGTGACAATGATAAAGGCCAAAGGCGTGAAAATTTATTCTTCACTTTACATTCTACAACTACATTCTGAGCATGAATTTGTACTATCACTGGAACCACAAATCGCTCATTAATTGTTTTTTTCGGTTGTATAAGTCATTGCCCATTTTTATTATTTAAGTAATATTCAAGCATGAATATAGTTTTCGTTTCACAAATAGAAATAACAAATAAATAAAAATAAGTAATAAAAATTACAGTAGCACATTATCATTATATTTATGTCTTGAATTGACTTACTTAGCTTCATTGTTTACATTTACGTGGGTTTACTAATTTGTGATTACATTTATCACTGTAAGCATCAGAAACAGCTGTGGGCCTGTGTTAAGATCTATTTCAAATACAGCTAGAAAATAATATTCCATAAATTCTGAATGTACCGATATTTTTAAGGGTTAAACGAGTCACGATTTGACGTAAATAAAAATGTTTACTGTAGCAACCCTAAAGCCGGTGAGACATTGACAGTCTAAGTCGCCGGGTGAATTTGTAAATCTTTGCCAACGTGTTATTGACTGTGGCCGCAGAATACATAGTTTTGCTATTGTCATTCCACGTTTGTAAGGTTTCGTTTTTGCAACGTAAGACGTTCAAGGCCGTAATCTGATAGATTAGATGACGTTCTCTAGCGCTGATGTGTGCCTATTACTACTTCTCTCTATATTTCTACTATGTATGTGTTACACAATTTAATGCTGGAATTTTATAAATGCAATGATTGGTTCACTGCTTGTTTTCGTTTTGGCCTGTCGAGTAAATATTATAACAATAAATTTCATACGCATATAGAAAATGTTATATTCTCTGAGTATGTTTTCATCGATACTAAATTGAGCGCATTCATCTTTTAAAAACAACACATTAAAAACCTACATACTTTTTTACATTAATAAAACGATCGCAACAGTTGCAGTAAATTCAAAGCAACACAAAACACGAGTCACAATCACAATTCATCGTATTTCTTGCAGTTAATAATAAAAGTTTGGGAACCGCGCGCGGCGGGATTCGAGTTTTGCAGCTGCCGTCGCACACATGCACGTGTGTGTGTGTGTATACGTGTGTATGTGTGTGTGGGTGTGATTAACGTATTGTTGTGTTGTTAATTGATTTTATGTATACCAACTGCTGATGGATAATATGGTAATAAAGCAATGTTATTTAAATCATTATTAATATTTATTAATGCGTATTTTGAGAACACGATCGATACGTCATTTTATATTTAGCCTCGTCCTGCCCGTTGTGATTTCTAAAGGACATACCTGTTCGATTTTTGTGAACTTATGAATGAAAAGCCACTTTAAGTTACACTCAAAAAGCTTTTCCTTTATGTAAAATGTAAACACAAAGAATCAGGGGAGAATTTCAGTGATTCAAATATCGAAAAGAATCTGTTTTTTTATACAGGGTGATATTTAATTCACCGGCTAAACTTTAGGGGGCTAATTCTGAGGTCATATTGATGAACTTTTAGTATGGAACAGAAATCCGAAACGAAAAAAAAAACTGATGTTCCATACAAACACTGAGATATTATTAGGCGGAAATGTATGGAACATTTAATTTTTTTTCTCGAATCGGATGTCTGTCGCTATTCAATATTACTTCAAAATTAACCCTTTAAAATTTGGCTAGTAAAAAAACACTCCGTATAAATATATCCAGTTCCTTTTCAAAAATAAGTGAAGACAGAGCTTCGAAAACCACTTTCTTCAATTTTTGCGGGACCCCTGTAAATTTATCACTGCTTTTGTACAGTTTGACCTAAAAACAGCCCGTATAATATCCAGTTCTTTTTCAAAAATAAGTGAAGACAAAGCTTCGAAAACCACTATCTTCGATTTTTGCTGGACCCCTGTAAATTCAACACTGCTTTTGTACAGTTTGACCTACATATGAAATTAAAAAAAAACCGACAATCCCGAAATAACATTTCATCCATTCAAACAACCGGTTAAGGGTAAAAGTAGTTTAAAAAGCCAGTGAAAAAATTGTAGATTCACTTTACGACTAATATAACCATAACTGCCATGTCAAATGCTCAAAATAGAATTATGTAGTAAAAGTGGCCATATTTTCCTCCAATACGGCCACATCTCCATAAAATTCAATTTTGAAGTGTGCCACTAGTGTGGTATTAGGGCATTTCTCCGAGCGTTTCAATCGCCGTGACTTCGGTGGCAGCCTTATCACACGAATCCCGTGAGAGATGCAAAAGCTTTCGGATATATTGGTAGACGTAGTCGACAACTACCAAGACATCCAACAACATTATGAGATACGGAAATCGGGTATTAAATGTTGTCACCGAAGTCACGACGGTTGAAACGTTCGGAGAAATGCCCACTAACTATTTAGCGGCAGGTTAACGGGTAAGACGGTAGCTATCCGGGCGGACCCTGCACGAGGTCCTACCACCAGCAAACCAGTATAACAGGCACACGACACACGACAAATGTCTAGTCGATCAGTCAACCGAGTGCATGCTCAGATAATTATGAGCACTGTGGTCATTTCGATATATATGGCGACTGTAAAGGTGGATTTACACCAAACGAGCCAATACTCATTCAAAGTCAAAGTCAAACTATTCTTTATTCAATAGAGAGACATTATCAAGAGAGAGAAAAAAATCTACTGGTTCAAATCCTACACCGTTCCTGAGAAGAACCAGTAAGAAACTCAGGTGGACTTATTTTTTCAAAACAGTATAATAATACATCTTATTAAAATAACATGCATTAAAGAATTTATTACATAATCTAATTCCCCACTCAACGAAATCAACGAATTTCGACGAATTACGTTTTGTGTAACGAACGAATTTCGTAGAGTGGGGATAAAATAAGCATTCGCTCGTTTGGTCTTTATGCTGCGACCACGAAATTGTTCTAAGGCGATCGGCTTAGCGAAAAACCATACGTGCGAGAGTTAGTTCCCATATCGGCATCCCGTTCCAACTCATGGATTCGCTCCCCGCTAGTCGCTTCAGACCAATGTCGTGGCCGGGCCTAGACATTTCGACTACTTTTCCGTTTGACCGTTGTGACCTTTATGTAATTCCCTCCTTGCCCTTGGGACTGCGGCATCCCAGTAGCGTCGTAGGGGCCACGTACGGGAAATAAGAGTTAGATGGGAAAACTAAGCAGTAATTGTCGATAAAACTTTGAGGGACATGTTCTGGGGACATTGTGGAATGTTTTCGCGGCTTTTGGAAAGGACGGCATTGATTTAGAGCGCTCAAAAATATCTGAACACGTCGTTATGGCAATAAAGGCGTCTTCAGACGCTCCGGACGCTACGATATATCAGGGGCCTATTTCTCGAAAGCTTGTAACTTGTAATACAAGCGGAAGTCCTTATCTAATTAACAGTGTTAAAAAGAGACTTCCAATTGTATTACAAGTTTATACAAGCTTTCGAGAAACGGGCCCCTGATAGCGTAGATATCCTAACGCGTAAAATGTGTCCCGCTAAAAGTGTGGTTAAATGAGTTCTAAAGATGCATTCAGACCAAATGAGCATTCGCTATTCTTTCCCCCACTCTACGAAATCAACGAATCACGTTTTGTGTAACGATCGAATTTCGTAGAGTAGGGGATAGAATAGCGAATGCTCGTTTGGTCTGAATGCACCTTAAGCATAACCAATAGCCGTACCATGAGTTGCGAAGTAATCGAACAAGTAGTCGTGCCTACCATGAGCTGCCGCGACGTCATTAACGCGTGTTTACTTTCTATCTGACTCGCACTCGCATATTGGCGCGAGCGAGCCGGATAGAAAGTAAACGCGCGTTAATGACGTAGCGGCAGCTCATGGTACGGATACAGTGTGAGAGTGATAGAATGGTTTACGTATCGAAGAAAACCTAACATATCCGTTACTTGACAACTCAAACATTCTCAAACTTTTCTCTCTCTTGATAATGTCAGACGATTCGAAAATGCTTATTAATAAGCTTACTTGAATAAAGAATAGTTTGACTTTGACAAGTGTAAGCATGCGTACGCGTGCGGAAAGCTGGACCCGGTCCCATACAACTATCATTTTCTATAGACAAAATGCGTACGCATGCTGATCAATGTGTCTTCACCCTTACGAACACTCGATTGGAAAAGGTATTCTTTAAAATACGATTGCTAATTACCTCCTTTTATTTTAAATTATCTATTGCTAATTTTTGTCAGCCTCCGTAGCCTAGTCGGTAGTGACCCTGCCTCCGAAGCTGGTTCCGGGTTCGAATCCCGGCGAGGGCATTATTTGTGTATTTCTTTATCACAAATATTTGTTCCTTGGTCATGGCTGTCTATGTATTTAAGTATCCACATTATATATATCGTCGCCTGGTACCCACAACACAAGCCTTAATTTAGCTTACCGTGGGACTAGGTCGATTTGTGTAAAGATGTCCAAAAATAACAATAACTAATTACCTCCTAACATTTTCTTCGGTTACCGCGAGGATTACACATGAAATAAAACTATGAAAACGGATGACTCCGCAGACCACGAACCCTGTAAAGTGTTTGAAACGTCGGAATGAAGTTAAAGTTAGTTAAATATACGCGAGTTTATCCGTTTTCATAGTTTTATTTCATAATTACCTCCTTTTTGTAACCAACAAAATAATTTAAAACTAAAACAACACTAACTGGTTATTTTCTAGGAAACGCATTGAATGATCTAGTGCGGAAATGGATTTGCTCACGCCTCCAAATAGCGCAGGTAGGTATGAGTCAACCAAAAACAATCAAAGGATACCACGTGGCCGTGGACTCTGGTCAAATAATGGAAATGGGCGAAACTATTGCAAATACGGGTCAAGAATACCCGAAAAGGCCGATTGATGATAAATGATGTGAACGTCGCCTTTTTAATAGGTATTGAATACTAAGGATTATTAGTATTAGATTATTTATTTATTTATTTAAACTTTATTGCACAAAACAAAGAAAATTGTACAAATGGCGGACTTAATGCTAAAAGGCATTCTCTACCAGTCAACCATTGGGCCAAACAGAGATATTTTAGTTGGTGCTCAACTCGAATAATTATTAAAGATATAGTAATACCAAATGACTATAACAATACCAACAATTACATACTACTACTTATATAATAATTAAATAAACTAATACATATTTTATTTTAATATTCAATATCAGAAAGTAATTGACGGAGGAAACTATTTAAATAATTTAATAATTTAGATTAGTAGTTACTATAAACAATTAGTACTATCTAAAAGCTGTCTCTGCCATTTAAGTGGCTTTTGAAAAATCTGAATAAACTCACATGCCACTATCACCATTAGTTTGGCGCAGTCGGTATAACCGCTCTGTATGAATGAAAGAAATAACCACTACTACATTATTTATTTAAGTTGCACCTTGACCACAATTTCAAAATGGCGAGGACACGTTGTAAATTTTATTTGAACGCAGAAAATATAATTACAAGTAATTTTTAAAATCTGTCTAGTCTTACATATGTCATACCACATACCGTGTTTTCGTCGTACTAACTTTAGTATGTTTGTAGACTTATAGACACTTCTATATCGTCGGGTAGAGGAATCAGTTTAACTTACCTGAAACAAAACATTAACTATTAAATAAAAGCATTCTAAGACACAATATGTTGTAAACTTCGGAGACCTATCTGTACTGAAAAACGTCTTACGATACACGAGCGAAAAGGAAATTCGTAACTCTTGTCGATTAAAAACACTCTCTTCGGTCGCGTTTCAATTTGTCGCTACTCGTGGTAAGCTTATAGAAAGTCTAGCACCGACCAAAATAAATCGACGTGTTGCTTCCTTGTCACACTTATGAACGAAATTACAAGTGCGTGAGAGACCTTCAAATGGAGAACGCTCCAGTGGTGTACTGATATCCTTACCTCCTTATTCATAAACTTATCTTATCTTAGTAATATAACGTATACGAACTTATGCTATATAAATCATAATGTATAAATTCAGTTTGTATAAATGTATAATGCCTAACGTGTAATAAATATAACGTATAAAAGGTATAATTATTAAATGAATAATTGTAAAATGTATAATGAACGTAACATATAATATCGTTTACGATAACGATTAATTTGTATAACATTGAAATAATCTAATATACAAAACAACTATCTTACACAAAATATAAGCGCCTACGATTTTTTAATAATTAAACTATAGAATTATCATTATATTTAATTTGAATTGATTTACTATTTATACGTATATTAAGCCGTATCTGTATAGGAAGCGATTTTGACCTGGGAACCGGTCGACGAAGCCCCGCTGCGCGGGGCTTCTATTTCTGCTCTAAGGGATAAAAGGTACCTAACGAACCTATCCAGGTTAGAGTAGGAGAGGTACAAGTTTGTTATTTTTTAATGCGGGGGGCTCCGCCCCCCGATCCCCCCTTGCGTCCCCCCTTTTTTTGGTTTCGCAGGATGAGGATGCGTAAACAATTAATGAAAAGTAAGTAAGTCTTTTATTTATCCGGGAAACTACGCTCGAAACCTAACCAATCCAAGTCGGTTTTACTCTGATTTATTACTTGGATTGATTAGGTTTCGAGGCTAGAACGGATTGAAAAGGGTAAGTAATATAATGTATACGTTTTTGTAGAACTCAACCTTACATACTTTTCTGGCAGTTATATTTATATCGTTATATCAGATGTTAGAATATATTTTAACTTTTATTCCTTTATATTGATATATGAAACGGAATTCGTTAATATGTACGTTAGACGAAACAACGGTATATATTATTAACGTTATATTATTTTTGTATTATACTATTTGGAAATAGATGTTTAATACATTATACCTAACGTTAGTATACGTTATGAACGTTTGTAAACTGTAATTATACTAAAAGTGGGTATTCATTATGATACGCACCCCATTTTACAGCCTTTTAGCAATAAAGTTGAAAAAAGTGGTGTCTGTATCATTTAAGTGACGATAAGCATATAATAGGATGTTCGACACAATGCAACGTTACACTTATTTTTTAGCGACGCCTTAAGTCGGTACCTAACTAAAATGTCGAAAAAAACTTTTTAAACCGTCTAAGAAACGGATTGCTGCTTGGCGCATACCTGTTATCAAAAGGGTTCAGACGTCAGGTAGCCAGACAGATTTGGAGCCGTTGCGTGTTAGTGGCGGTTCAGAGAGAGATAAATCCTCACAATTTACAAATTTCGAAGTTCGCGGTAGAAGCCCAGGGTGCTTCGACAAGTTGCCAATCGCTAACGCTTAATCGGCAATCGTAAACGAAAGGCAGCAACTATCTTTGTCGCTCCAATATGGAAGAGTGACAGAGAGGGAAAACTACGATACGCTTCTAAGCGTTAGCGATTAGCAACTTGGCTAAGCATCCAGAGGGTCTTCCGCGAACCACAAAGGATGTCTTGCCTTCTCGCACTTGTGAATTCGAACGTAAGTGTGACAGGGAGGGAACACGTCGATCTTGTTTCGAGGTAGGCTGCGTAGTTGCC
>JALPQI010006491.1:0-72411 GCA_025490895.1 Thaumatotibia leucotreta
TAGACGAAGGGCTTTCGTAATAGGTTCCCATTTGTCGCCCTTCGGGAAGGAGTCCTATTAATTTACAGGCTATTTGTAAGGTTGATAGCGAATACCTTTCTGCACAGATTCTTGATCGCGTTTATTTAATTTTCGATTACGTTGTATGACGATATAACCATGACGACACTCTTTAGTCTGGAAGCAAGCCAAACATTATTTTAGTAAAAAGCTATTAGTATTAGTAAATGACCAGTCGATACTAGTAATAAGGCATAAAAGGCATTTGTATATAAACATTAAACGTAACGTTTTATCTATGCATAGGTATAACAAATATTTGAATAATTTCGTAATCACCACGATTAAAACACCTAATACCGCAGGGCATTTTCTTAGGGTTTTCACCTATAACGCACTCGGATTACGTCATTATGTAATTTTACAATATTATCCTTTAGGTATTTCAAGAAAGAAAATTAAGACTTATGATTCTGGGTGATCGGGAAACCTCTGAAATGTTCGATTTAGGCACCATCATAAAGAATGTAGATTGGGTAACTTATATTATTATAACACGTTCAACGGAAACCATTACTTATACAGCAATTTTCAATAATTGTATCTCGAAATAATATGTTAAAAATGTACGTTAAACATAAATTTCAATGTTCATTATGAGAATGGATATTTAGCACAGGTTCAATGGTTAATTTTTAATCAGCTGGTTAAATCTACTAGAAAGTTCTACGAAATAATTTAGCAGCGGCTCGGGATTACGTCGGCTGATTGAAAATGGCCGAATCGTTTCGTTGAAATATGAGCAACAAGCGCTGATTAAAAACATAAAAAATAAACAATATATATGTAGCCGTTGTTTACGGAATAGTGCTTAAAGGCATGCGAGGCAAATGCAACTGTGAGGGAAATGCAACTAATTGAAGATTACCTTTATTTAATGGGTTTTGTAAAAAGATTCCACCTATTATTGCGTGAGTTGTGATAAATAAGACAATGTTCTATCTTCCAAAATAGGTCATTAGACGCAGGTTAAGAGAATTTTCAATTAGTGGCATTTATGCCTCAGAGTCACAGTTGAAATTGCTCCGCATAACCTTACTCTGTCCCGAAATCAACATTTTTTTTTCTTTGAAAGCACACGGCTAATGTCATTATTTGCGGAACAATTCAAATTGTTTTCTTAAATAATTTTTGAGTGGTATTTTAAAGCAGTAACACTGCTATGTATATACATTTTTATATCTAAAATTTAGAAAAACGTTGTAATAAGGACGATTGTAAGAAAGACTGTAAAATTGTATTCGGTACAAGACTAATTTTTCGAGTTAAAATATCATCGGCCAAACAATTTAAAAAATGCGAGCAATCTTAAATAAAGAATGAACCTCAAATATTGATTAAAAGTTAAATCTCTCAGAAAATTAAATGCTTCTTTTTTATTGCGAGAGTAATAAATATTTCAGATAAATTAGCCCAGTATCATTTGGGAATAAAGGTACGCGAGACATAAACAAAACAAAACTTATCTCCAGATAACATGAATTTAAGCGACGCAAGTGACGCAACAAGACATTAAACAAATATAAAGATGCTCCCTAACAGATTGTAACTTCGAATAATAACGTTGTTTCCATGACAAATGATTCAAATGAGGCAACTCCCACAAATTACCGACTTTTTTGGTTTGGTTAACTTTTTCTTGGTTTGGTTTGGTTTTTGTAATTGGACGCTTGATATTTGTTTATGTTCCATAATTGATGATCAGACATTTGAGGAAGAAAGTACCTATCGTAACATTAAATACAATTCGAACTGAAAGGGCGCTATATGACTGTAATATTAAAATACCTATTAGTTAAAGTTATTGTATAAAAAAACACGTCAAAAACACGCGACCGATTCTAGCAATTTTAGCCCGTATTTATTTTCATTTTGTGTTCTATGGCTTTTTCGTAGCAAATCATGATAGCATTTATCTTTATTTTGATGTACAAGAGTCAACTGGTTTTTAACCTTAAATAGCTATTTTACGTGATTTACCAAATGCCTTTATTTTGTGATACTCAAAATTATTACGCGTTTTTAAGCGAAATAGTAAAACACGAAATCTAAACGTTACATAAAAACCAAAATGTTAGATTCAGATACTTCTACAATATTGGTTTTCTATCAGTTTTGTGAAGCATGTTTTCACAAATTGCCCGCGTGCTGACTACGGTCGAGAATCTCAAGTTTAAAAGGAATGGCACAAAATGTGAATATTCATTTCAAAACAATTATAACGCAATTTTATCACCATAAAATAAGCTTTCTAAACATGTTTACGTTTTTTGTATTCGTCCTTTTTACAATGTTTTACAAGACAAAATCTTTATGACAGAACTTAAGGACTGACTAGGTACGGGTTTTCTTATTAATGATTTTCCTCAAAAATAAGAAGAGGCGGATACTGAATTTTATGTATCTTATAATACTTACTAATGACGTGAACCATCTTCAGAAAAAATAAAATCTTAATGTTTCCGAGTCGATTACAAGTATTATAAACCTTAAACCTTAGTCTGGTAAAAAAGCTTGAGGAGGGAGAGCTAAATTGGAAATTGATTTTATTAACTTTGCTGAGGTGAAATCCGTTATTTGTATTTCCCTTCTACGGCTGGTGGTACCTTGACGCCCTTAGATATCGATTTGTCTCCAATTACTTTAGCATTTACTATACCAATTCGAATTACTTTTACTTTAAGAGTATTACGCAAAGAAACGTGGTATGTAATATACTGTATAAAGACTTTACTCTTCGTTTTCACACGAATTTATATATTCTATAGGTGCTTAAAATTAATACTTACTTAATACCATGCCATCAGTGTGAAAAAAGAGACCAGATAATAATCACTATCTATCTTCAAAAAAAGATAAAAATCACTATCTTCTTATTAAGAAGGGCGGGACCACGGTGTTTTCACTTAGTGGAAGTAGTGAATTTGATGCACTCATGACGTCATCGGATAGGTATGCTTACGTGAATCAATATTAGAGGGCGTTAAAATCAATTTCAAGATCTTGTATTATAAATAATAAATATTTTTGAACATCTTTACATAGACTTTACATAAATATATAGACAGCCATGACCAAGGAACACATATTTGTGATAATGTCCTCCCCGGGATTCGAACACGGAACCTCCAGCTTCGTAGGCAGGGTCACTACCAACTAGGCTACGGAGGCTGACATATTATCTATACAGCCACTGTTTTCTTTCCGTTACACGCAGTTAAGAAAAGGAAAGAAATGACAAAGTATTCGTTATTTTCATTACTTGGATTTCAAAATATTTTTGTTTCATATATAGAGCAATAAAATATTAATTTAGCTATACTTGTATTTTTACTTTTGTCCTAAAACCTAAAAGTACACGTTTTCTGTTCCATATTTGCCTATACCAAAATACCTGAGTCCGTATTTCTGCAGTCCGTCCGTAGTGATTAGTAAATTGCTTAATTTTTAATCAAGGAAACAGCAGTTTATAACAACAGAAAACGTGTACTTTTAGGCTAAAAAGTTGTTTACTAGGTAAGACAACTAAGGATGAATGGACTCGTAGCTATATATAATAAGGTAAGTATAAAGAAGAAAGATCCACACTTCACTCGAGACACATGCGCTTTCCAGCGTTTGTTTCTTTTTATAAAATGTTTTAACGGGACGGTGTAAATTGGGAGGCTCATTTGAACTTTGAAAATACTGCTTTTCTCCAAATCAAAATATAACATATAAGGGTGTGGCCTGTAACAGGAGCACAAAATCAAATGGAAGACTCCTCTGACTGCCTCTCAGTGTTTTAAAGTTATCCATTAAGGAGAAACAGTATGTTAAAGTTACGACCTATGCGTGATGTATCTAGGTATCACAACATTGTACCTTATTAATGATTAAACATATTGGTAGTTCAGTGGACATAAAACTAAGTGAGCTAAAAAGTTTTTTTGAACTCATGGTTTTTTAACTGGTTTAGCAAAAAAAAAAAATTTTTTTAAGTTTTAACTATTAAATTATGACTATTTATTGGGTTATTAGTGTACCGTTTCATTTTTTGCTCCTATTACAAGCCACACCCTGTATATTGAAAAAGAATTGAGGTGATTTTATAATTTTGCATGGAGAGTTATCTGATTGACCGATTTACATTTTTTTTAAATCGTATACCCTGTACCTAAGTCTTGTACAACATTACGTAAACTGACTGACTACGGTCAGCAGTGGGCGATAAATGGCTGAAATGATGATGATGATGAACCTGCAGTCCCCAATTCTGTGTAAAGGTGCATTTAGACCAAACGAGCATTCGCTCATTCCATCGCCCACTCTACGAAATCAACGAATTTCGACGAATCACGTTTTGTGTAACGAACGAAATTCGTAGAGTGGGGGATAGAATGAGCGAACGCTCGTTTCGTCTAAATGCACCTTAAGTATAGTTCACTAAAATTGTATAACCTATGTTAACAAATCAAACCGACATATTTAAAACACCAACATACCTCCCGATTTATGCCGTCCCATGATAAGAATGAATAAAAAAAAACAAATCCCGTTTAAAATTTAATTAAATTCTGTGGAGGAATAAAAACAAGGAAAATGTCGCTGTTCGGAATCCAGTAGGTTTCTGGACTTGATGAGGTTTTGTGCTTAAGATTAATGATCTGTGCTTGCCGTTTGCTCTTGTGGTAAAAAAATTAAATGTTACAGCTACATGTTCAATCTAAACATTGATGTATGATGTTGATGATCAACGATGATTTATGAGAGGAATAGCTCACATTATTAAATGTATAGATAATGAGAAATTGTTTACTAAAATGCTTGACACTTACTTATTAGAAAATTGTTACTATAGGTACACTACAAGAATATCTAGACGATGAGTAATAACTAAAAAAATTCAAAATTATCTTAGTTTTTAAGTAGATTGTGAATAAATATGTGTAGTACCAATCTATTTACCTAAAAAGAAACAAACCCGTATTAATTTGATTTCACTCCCAAGTGGCTTATGATGGCCCCGTTTTATCCATTTATCGAGCTACGCGTCACATTCGCACTTGCATACTTGTTAGATGTTAGAACGTGACGGCAACGCCGACAATAACGATTAGATACATCGTGGTACTATCGTACATAAGCCTACAGGAACCGAAGCGACTAAAAATAGTAAAAATGCAATGCACTTGATAAGTTGGAAATGTTGTAATACTAGCAATATTTCTTGATCATTTTACTCACCACTTTTATGATTTCATTTGTGGTTGATTGTACATAAAAAATGAAATAAGACTGTTTATTTGTTGATTTTTTTTAATCTTTAATTCAATGATATGGATTTAAACTTTCACAATTATTACTCATATTTTTACTGTTAAATGGGTCATAATCGCGAAAACACGGGTGTAACGTCATGCCCGAAACGTCAAGATGTTATTAAACCCGTTGGTCCAATAAAAATTACCCATATGGTGACACAAAGAGAGGCGAAAACTGAAATCGCTTCAGGAACGAACTCTTTGCGAAATAAAACACTTCACCTGCCTCACATCGATACTCACTTACCAAAGAACGACTGTTTGTGGAACAGTATTTGTCAGAAATCTGCATGCTATAAACAAATGAACGATGCTAAGGCTGATACAGCCTATTTTACGATCACGTGTTGTTTTACGACAGTTATACGCCGCTATCATACTCGTATGCCACTTGCTAGGCATATGTACCGTTACTCGGAATATATAAGGTTGAAATTCCCGTGAACAGTTGATAAAAGATATGGGGTTGCTTTAGATACTTCTCAATGTTTATGTTTAGTTAGAGGGCGGCGTGTTTATCTGAATCTCATCACCATAATGAGTACGTTAGGTAGGTATATATACTGTATATTACATACTAGCTGGCCTAGCTGGCGCCCGCGACTTCTTTCGCCTAGTATTGGGTATATAAAGTTTTTTTCTCAAACTTGCTACGGAATGTTGATGTTACTTACTTTAAATTAAACCCGGAAATACTATGTATCCGGTGGCATATGCTAAGATGATATGTAAAGAGATTTCATGTATTTATTTCACACCTAGGACTGCAAACAAACTGTCTTTTGTTTTGAAACGTCAGATTGTGACACTATGTCTTGACATTCAGCCACAGAAAAAAAAATAACCTAAAAACTAATGTCTATACCACCACGTAAAAGGATACCTCAAACAGAATTAAAAAAAAAGTTAGGCGCCAATGTTTTTTTTTAATGTTGTACGATACTGTACTATTGGTTTATTTACAAATCAAATAGTATGGTTCGGTGAAATCAGTTAGTTTTATTTCATGGCAAGTTTGAGAAAAGCACTATACAAATCTCGGCGAGAAACCCTTCGTTTCCCGTCCTCTATAGTAATGTACTATTTAAGACGTTCAAATTTCATTTTATTTCGATAATATACTCCTGTAAGACTATGACTAATAAAACACAGGTATTTTATTTTTATCTTCTATAATTTATTTTATGTATTTTTTTATGTGATCCAGTGGTTATTTGTGAGATTTCATGGCTCACGAGGATAGTACTTTCGAATGTCAGGACAAAAAAAAGATCATGGATGTCAAATATGTCACTGTTAAAAAGAAATTCAACGGTTTTGTTTGATCCTGAGTTTTTGATCTATACGCATTTCATAAAAATCGATTTAGTGGTTTATAGGTGTCAAAACGTGGCTGGTATTTTTTTTTCAAAAATATTGATTTGCCTTCAGCGTAGTTTTCAGGCGCCTCTTGCCTATTAATTTACACACCAGACAATAAATATGTCTAGTCTAATCGCTACGTGATTTTTCCATACGCAGGTTTGATTAATTGCGTTACTTCTAGTCGCCATTTTTCGCACCATTTTTGTTTTGTTATCATTTATACAAGGTGTTAGAAAATAATATATCCTGAATCTATTAATAATTTTGAACAACTATTACTATAAGTAAGAGTAACAAATATGAAAACTCAAGAAAAAACGACATTTCTATTGTTGTTCCATAGATATTTGACCAGAATTTATGGAATCGTCAATATTTTTCTTGAGTTTTCATATTTGGTCCCATAGTAAAAGTTATTCAAAATCATTACCTAATAGATCCATGTTTTATTATAATTATTATCATGCATCACCATTTTTCTAACAACCTGAAGCAATTATTTCTACCCCTTTTTGTTCCCACATCATGTTTTTCTTGTGTGCATTGATCTTCATAGAAAGATCTACGAGTAACCACCCGAAAGTGTAATAGACGGATTTACTTCCCCATTTATAATATTAGTGTGGAGTACGGATATCTGAGATCAGATCACATAATGAAACCGTTGTTTATAGATACGTCACTGTGGGCGTATTTGATGAATGGTCGCGTGTTGGTACCACTAAGCACACAATAGCCTACGTCAGATACAGAGACATGTCAACTGGGGGGCTACCCTGATCTCTTAAATGCGATTCAGTTTAGATTGTCGGTTTTTAGGGTTCCGTAGCCAATTGGCAAAAACGGAACCCTTATTCGTCATGTTCGTCTGTCTGTCTGTCACAGCCGATTTACTCGGAAACTATAAAAGCTACAGTACTGAAATTTGGTAAGGCTATGTGTTGTATGTACCGATTGTACCGCTACATAATTACGATACTAGGTATATTTCAAAAAAACTTGGGTTTGGGGCCCTCCATACATGTAACTGACGGGTAGATTTTTTTTCGATGAACATATTTAAGCGTGTGGGCTATCGATAGAAAGGTCTTTGAAAATGATGTATAGGTTACTAAATCTCTATTTAAGCGAACCGTTTTTGAGATATTAGCTCTCAAAGTGTGTCCCCTCCCCCCTTATTGTTGAAACTACGAGTTATAAAATAAAGAAAAATGTTACGCATATAAATAAATAAATGATAATGGTACGGAACTCTTCGCGCGCGAGTCCAACTCGCACTTGGCCGGTTTTTGACAGTCTATGGAACTGACACATTGCGGTTCATATTAGGTCCTAAACTGAATCACATTAGTAGATCGTAGCCCCCCTGACCGTTGCCGTTGGGGTCCCCTTATGGGTACGAGGGGTTTTTCTAAGTCCTCAAACCTGATGCTGCGGTGTTACTGCCGGTCATGACCGCAAGGTTTATTGATTATGTAGATTTTTAAGTAGGTAGTGCTTTAGATACACTATCAGATAGTAACTATCAGATATATTGGAGCTGCCACGGTGCTCAAAAATATCTGAACATGTGATGGAGGATGGAGGATGCTCTAACGCCATGACAATAGAGGCCTTAGATATTTGTTCGTTTACCTCCTAATGTGTCCATACGGATAGTATTATGAAAAAATTAAATAAATGTTTATTCAGACAAATCTTAGAACTAGATCACAACATCCGCCAAACCAGAGTATGGTTTGCTGGCAGACGAGGCTCCAAATGGCATTAGACAAAAAGTCCTAATAAACTCGTCGTTACTATTATTTACTTTAACAAACGTGAATCACCTCAGCATTCTTACACATAATTATGTATTCATACAAATGGGCCCACGCATACATATGGACTCAAATAGGCTGATGATGTGTGTTTAAACTAGGATATATTGTAAAAATACATAACAATATTGTAAAATCTATAGATACGATAACAATAGTGGAAGCAATCGCGTCAGTGGATTCCCAATAATTTATCGAGTAAAACCGGCCGATTTTTTCTGCTACATTAAATGTGCTCGTAACTTCGCCATTCCGCGCGAAAGCTTTGGAAATGACTATCCTATTTAGCGTCCCAAATCGCCAATAATATAGATAGATAGATAGATAGAATACTCTTTACTGTACACGTTAACAAAAAAGAAAACATGGTTAAAACGAAACGATTATACAATACATAGAGGTACACAACAGGCGGTCTTATCGCTATAAAGCAATCTCTTCCAGACAACCTTTGGGTAGCGGAAACAAATTAAAATAGTGAAACAGTAGGTGATTGCAACATTTTAAGAAGCACATTTATCTTATCACACATTTAAAAGTACATATACATATATATATATTAGAAATATACAAAACATACATATATATTCATACATATAAATAAATATATACCTACATATAAAAATAAAAATAAAATATGGAAAACTAGCCATACACCTAAACCAGCCAATCCAGTCACAGATATGCCAGTGAACGACCAAAATTAAGACTACCTACTATAGTTATAGGAGTAAATAGTGATCTTTAAGTCGTTTTTTAAATATATTCAGAGATATACTATATACTATTTGCTCTTCTTGAAATATCTTGACTTGTTATACTACTATGACTATGATTATGAAATATTGATATTACTAAGAATTATTACTACCTAATAGGGCGATACGCAAAGTTTTGTAGCAGATAGGGAAGTATACAAGACTAACGTCAGGTACCAATTATTTTGTGTTTTAAAATTAATTCATCAATTTGAAGTTTCCGCATAGCTCGGCCTAGCTCTGTAGGTAAATATTTAACCCTTCGTCTGTGGTTGCTAAGGATCAGTACAATGGATTTTTAATTCAAATTACGAATTGATTTGAGTTCAATATCTATTGTACGGATCCTTATCAAACACAGACGAAGGGTTAAACGATTAAATCTATTTAGATAGCTAATATAAGAACATATATTTAGTTGATATAAGAACATACAAAAGAATCGGTAGGTAACTGATGATGTTACAGTCTTCGGGATTTACCCTTAGATTTTTATTAATCATAGATGTTTTAATGATATTTAAATTTTATATAGGAACTAAATAAACCAATACATTTAATAATTAACAAATTTTCAGTTATGTTTTAATTTTTTTTCAAGATATACCTTGGTGGGTAAAATTATTCAGGTTAATCGCGAGCATCCTGTATAGGGTAGCCTATAAAATGTAAAGCGTACATCCAACCATTCCAAAGTATGATATCATGTTCCAAAACAATATGTGGGCAATGAGTTGAAGATAAAATTTTATACCTATCCATCAGGACAAAGAGCGAAGGTCCATGAAAGATAAAAGTCCTTTGTGGATAAGGTCCAGCTCCATTTAAATGTCCTATTATCGCACCGTATGGCTTTGACTTCAGAATTTGTTTTTTTAACCCTTATAATATTAAGTATTCTGTCGTTATTTTCTCCACTTGGCCGATGTTTTATTGCAGGTGCTGCACACGCACGCGACGTTTTTGAATAACTAGTATGACCCGACATGCTCTTGGCTGGTTTTTTATTGGTTATCAATAAATTGATAATGGTACCTAACCCTTCGTGCGCGAATCTGACTCGCACTTGGCTGGTTTTTATTCCTGCGATTAAATCACATTTAGCTAGAGATTATTTGCGATGTGTGTGTTGTTAAAATGGAATCAATTTGTATCGAAGTCGTTACTAAGAATTTTAGACTGTATTATTTAAATATAAAATATATATACATGCTTAGGGCTTGTCCATTAATCACGTCATACTGTATAGGAGGAGGGGGGTCCAGAACAGATCTCTGCTGAACAGCATTATAGCTAGTAAAAAAATCATCTATACTTTTCTTTAAGATCACATTTCAAATATTACCAGATGTCGAACACGGAACAAGTGTTATTTAAAAAAATGAGGGCAACAAATTGCACGTCATATTGGCTGAGGGGGTCCTAAAAATATCACCAAATATCATCATGGGGTTGGGAGGGGTCCAAAATAGGCCAAAATCGTATGACGTGATTAATGGACAAGCTCTTAGCGCACACGTTCTTGTCGATATACGCAGAGTGCAAGTGGCTTTATTATTCAACCAAATTTTTATAAAAGTTTCTTTTATTGTTTGGCTGGCTTACCAACGTGTCTGTTTCATACAAGTTTCATACATTTTATCGCCACTGTCCGCGGTGTGTCTTTACGGGATTATACTGATTATGCGGTGGGTACCATTATTCCTATTAATATTAACTTCACCTTAGACTGCATTTAAATATAAAATATATACATACTTAGCACACACGTTCTTGTCGATATATGCAGAGGTCAAGTGGCTGTATTATTCGAAAAAAAAAATTATAACAGTTTCTTTCGTTGTTGGGCTGGGTTAAAATATGCGTTTGTTTCAATACATTTTATCGTCCGCGGTGTGTCTCTAGGTGATTAATGATTATGCCGTAGGTACAATTATTCCTGTTAATATTAACTTCACCTTAACCTTAAGCCAGAGATTTTAATACCTTTCCACGTAGCTCACACCGCGGCGACCAATTTTAATTGTAATCCCTAGATTTGTGTAATCCTTGGCCCGTAACGGACGTTATAATTTGCTGCGTCTGTTGTTATTAATGAGTTCGGATTTTTAATTAAGATGTAAGAATTCATAAATAAGATTTAATGAACTATTTATTGACGACAGAATGTCAACTACCAACTCTCATTACGAACATATTCATTATTTTGTAAATTTTTGAATTAGTGCAATGCCAGACAATATAGTAAACACATTCCACATCTAATATACTTTCACATTTCTAATATAGGTACCTATATAACTTCTATTGTACCTGTAGATATAGGTGTGCCTATTCGTTTATACATATCTTCGAAATAAATCATTAAGGGTTAAATAAAAGTAGAATGGTTTAAGTAATTTTAAATTCTACCTATCTATATTGTAAATGAGCGTAAAGTGTTCACAACCATATTAACCGTATTACATTAAATTCGTTAAAGTATTTTATTTCGCGTATCTACTTACACAGTGTTTCCAGAGACACTAAATAATAACCTACTGAACAACTTAGCATTAAAAAAATCACTTTCCTATAGGAAATCTTGTAACCATTTTTTTATGGGAAGGAAACATCCTTTATAAGTATGTTTTACCTTGACTGTACCTATGTTCGGCAAATTATTCGATTATCCATTTAATTTGAGATTACCGAAAGTCTTTTTGCGAGCGCTACCGTAGTCGCATGTCATGTCCGACATGTCCGTATATTTTATTCGATGCTAATAGTTCCCCAAGCGTTTTCCTTCAACGTCAGCACCATTCACTGGCACTTTACGACGTAGGCCATTTTTTGCGTTGTTTTGGCTGCTACACGAAGTAGAGTGAAGGAGTTATTTTTTCAGGTAAGCAGCCAAGTAAACTACGTCACGTGCATCGCAGAACAACATGCGCTATTAGCTATGGTCATGCACAACTTCTTAAGCACCATCTGTCTAAACCAAAAACGTTAAGTACTCACCAGGTACTCACGTAAGTAATCACCAATCTACTGGCGATCCAGGTACGCCGTGAATCCTATAATAACCAATGATGTTCTGCATACGACCATGTACGGTAAATCCTTGCCCCTTAACCCTCAAATTCATAGCAGCAAAATATTTTTGGAAAATGCCGAAATTTGATGATGGTTGGACCTATTTATAGATCGCGTGGTAACGAAATAACTGCCGCGTGATTGATGTTGGGCATCTTTATAGGGGACACACTACTGCGATCGCAAACCCGCTTTCCCATCAGTCGGCAATTGTGCCATTCATTATGACAGTCTCTTAGCCTCTTGTGGTATATACTGATGCAGCTCATTGTAGACTTGGGTTCAAATGAGCATATAGCTCGCTGCGGTCCAAGCTACGAGATTAGAGTACTAGGCACAGGGGGATTACCATGACGTACTAATGCGACTCAGTTTAGGTCGAGAGAAGGGACAAGGCTATACGAGTCGTATATCTGTGTCCCTTTTCCTAAACTGAAACTGAATCGCATTAGTACGTCACTGTCATGGTAACCCCCAGTACACGGCTTGCTCGACAGAACATTTAAATTGGTAATCTTATTCCTGAATTCCAATGTACAGTGGTGCTTATACAGGGTATAATCGATAAGTGTTTACAGGCCATAATTCCGTTAATATGAGAGATATCAGAAAAAAATTAACTGATATCGAAAGTGTATTACCCAACGAAAAAAATTATATTAATAACTTTTTTGAAATAAAATCAGAAATATCTAATATTAATTATAAATATATATTATTAACTTCAAACCCTCCAATACATTTAGTACGTAACCGTACGTATATTCAAAGACCAGTTTAATACGAATATTTTTTTATTTAAGAATAAATGTTAGATTAATTATTTCATGAACGGTAGTATTTACCCATTGCCCAGGTTCCGTAAGTCATTAATGAGCGACTTAGTTTCTTAGTTTTTAGTTATTCTAACCATATTTACCTACTATTGTTGCAGTGTCTTCTTTTGAATGCCGTGTTTACCTATTATTAGTTATGCATCACTAAACGTTTTGTTAGTATGTAATTAATTATACACGCAAATGATGTAATAGCTGTTGGTAGACCTTAATAAATAAAATAAAAAAAATATGATTTTATTACAATGTATTCGTACAAACAACGAATCTATAACAGTTTTATCTCTTATAGTTCGAGAAATATAAATTGAACGTTTATTGTTACTGTAATGTAGGAAGAAAGTTACCAATTTATATTTCTCGAACTATACGACACCCGACATTCTTTAAGGCTATAAGTCGTCATACTCAATGTATGGGAGCATTTTAAGTTAGTATTTTTAGTATTACTTCATCTATTTAGAAAAAGTTATTAATGTAATTTTACTGTTTGGGTTACGTTCTTTCGATATCAGTTAAAGGTTTTCTGATATCTCTCATATTTACAGAATTATGGCCTGTAAACACTTATCGATTACACCCTGTATACTTGTAATCTTAAACCGGATTCTGTAACGAGGACGCTGGGACTGGGATCTGTGAATAAGTAATTGGGTACTTAGTTCTGTTGTTCGGCGTTACAAAGGGATTAATAGGAATAAATAATCAAAGCTAACAACTTTGTTGATCAGTATATACATACAACAATAACGTGATCAAAAATGCCTTTGTTAGTGAAATAAAATAAATAATGGGTGAATTCTGAGCGTTTCAACCGCCTAATTTTGGTGGAATATTTTTAGCCGAAGTTTCTACCTAATCGTTACGATGTGCTACTTTGTCATTTGAAGGAGGCACGGTACCTTATACATTATACAACTGACGAAGTATAACATTGAGACGTTTAAAAACCTCGGCAAAAATGATGCCACCAAAATTAACCCATAATATCTTGGAAAAAAATTCATCATCTCTGTCGGAATCCAGTAAACTTCATATGACATTTTAATATCCAATTATAATCAAGATTACACCATTATTACAATTCTTTCCCTTCTCCGCGAGCAGGAATTTTAAAGCTAACTAACTACCTTTGAATGAAAACACCATGCAAAGAAAAATACAATATTATATAATGGCTTCGATGTGGCCCAGTTTATCTAGAGGGTTGCAAAATAGTATTTACGTCAAATCTTGGGATTAAATAGCCATACGGACCCCAGGCTACCCGTTACCAATGCCAGGAAAAAGGCTAAAAATACGTGGCGAGTCAAAGGCAAGATACGATGTAGGTATATAAAAATGCTCAAAAAGTCCCTGTACACTTTAATTAAATATGTGTAATAAGAACGTCGTAACATATTTAAAAGAGGATTCTTTCGATACATATTTTTGCACTTGACTGTAAGTTCGGATTCATGTCATATTTGAATTTGGAATTCCTAATGCTACGCCTAACCGTGTAATGATAAACTAACATAGATTCAATATTGAAGCTACTTCGGATATACACGGTTACACGTGTAACGTGTACGTGTACGTGGCTTCAATGCTAAATTTAATTGGCTATGTAAAGTTTTCTGAATGTATGAATATTATATTTTTCCCTGATAGCCGTCGTCTTAAGGTTCAAGAAAATGTGGCTCTTTTATTTTTATGTCCTTTAATTTGTTAACAATCTTTTTTTTATGTGAGTGAGATGACATTTGTGCAGTTTTATATTTATAAATATAAAAAATTACTGTCAATGTCATTCATTTTTTTTCTATTTCATTGTACTTTTTGCGGACGAAAGCATTCGGCTCTGTTCAGCCATAAAACTGCACAAATGTCATCTCACTCACTTAAAAAAAGATTATTAAACATTTATAGAAAATAAAAATAAAAGAGCTGCATTTTCTTGTACCTCAAGTCTACGGCTATAATATTCATACGTTCGGAAAACTTTACATAGCCAATTAAACGAACGGAGGTTTTGGGGGCCCACTGCGAATATTGAACATTTTTACCATTTTTTCTCATTCCACTTACGCCTTAAGTAATTGAAACGATAGAGATAGTAGCTGGTTCTGTTTCTGTGTTGGTGAAACATTACGCATTGCGGATACTTATACACGTGCCCCTGTAGTCTAGTTTACCGACGTCAACCGATTACTGCAAGATCCCATCATCAGACCCCGATTTGGTGCCAACGGGAACATCTCGAGCTTATACTCGTTCGATAAAAAAATATTGCTCGGTTCACGATTCTCGGAGGTATCGAGTAGACACACATAAAAAATCGGCCGAATTGAGAACCTTCTTTTTCGAAGATGGTTAAACAAGTTAGTGGGAAATGGCGTGCATGATGGTGCTCCCACAATGTATGTTATTTCTGTTATCCACTTGAACGTCCACCCCGCGCGACCATATTCCGGTCAACTGTCCGGGTTTTTTTAGCGACGTACGCCCCGCGCTGCGCAGTCACAAGATTTTACAAAAACGTTTATATTTTCTAAACTACTTAAGGTATAATAATAAAAAAAATCAGGAGTATAAATGAAAATACAATTATTAAAATACAATGATAGTCATTGTAAAATACCTAATGATTTTGACTATAATCAAGGTTAAACTTAACACATCGGTAAAAAAATAAGAAACCATAACCTTCATATTTTAAACTCACTTGACAGGTATCACACTGTCAAAAACTTAAGATGATACACATTATCGTATAGAGCACACGTTCCTGATCATTTTTATGTATAATAACCCCAAAAATATGTAAATTAACGTGAAATACTTACGACATAACTAGGAGTCCTTAGCAAACACTCAGGCAGTTTGACCCAACACTGACAAATTCTATTTTTTTATCGACTGAGTAACGAGCGTACACTGCCATATATATTTTTTAGCGCAAACTAGTTTATTAGGCTACGTTGTTGCAACAAGGGAATTAGGAAATAATGCCTCTATATTTCGCTAAATGCCGCTATAATCAACTGTGTCTCCTTCGACTTCATTGGATAGTATAGCATCCACGAACAGTCTACTGCCTTTTTTGTTTGGATACTATGCTATCATCGGACGTTCAAGTGGTTATATAACAAAGTGTGACAAGGACAATATGTAAGAACACTAGAATGTCAAAGAAAAAGAGAAATGGTGTTATGCAGGATGTTATTTTATTTGCGGTTTTAAGGGAGGTTTTTTGGTTTAAATATAATTAATTTGTTTAAGAAACCAATGTTTTAACTCTTGCTGTTATTGAGTTAGGTATTACAAAAATAAATTTAACATGTGTATTTGTCACCTTTGACGTTTTATTTTTTTAACATGTGCGTCACCTCACCTAAAATTCACGTCACCTAAAATGAAATTTCATATTATTCTTAAGGTTCTTTCACACTTACCATTTAATTTATTAAACGAAATAAGAATAAAGTAATACATATATCAGATTTATATAAATGTACAAAACAAACTGTAAAAGGATCATGGGCAGATTTGTATGGAGAGTGGACCAAAAACCAACAGAGCTGAAAGTGGTGTCATTAAATAGGTATTTACATTTATTTCATTTCATTCTATGGGTACCATGTTCAATTCCGTCGCAAAACAGAGATATTTGTATTTTAGTCAGATTAAATACTATGATGATTGGTGTGTGGACGACGGTGATTTACATGGGGAGTACCCGCAGAACGCCTTACTCATATAAAAGTATCCAATGGAATTCAACTTTGCACCTATAGAACGAAATAAAGTACATAAGGAGACCTTTTTAATGACACTACTCCCAGCTCTGTTGGATTTTGGTCCATTTTGACGCATAGTCCTTTAAAGAAAATAAAAACCACTGTGTATAACATTTTGTAGCGGCAATGTGGAAGCACTAAAATAGGACATTACGAATATAAAGTGTAATAACAGCCAGAGTAAATTATATTTAAAACAAAAAGTGGAAAATATCACAGCCTCGCGGAAGCTCGGTGTTCAAGAAGGTTGTTAAATTTCTCCCAAAAATACATATATTTCCATTATTCTTCGCAGATTATTTTTCTTAGAAAATTAATTATGTAACATACTGGTACCAGCCAACTTTATGTTATATCACGTGTACGCGTATACGATACGAGCAAAGTTTAGACCCCATCTCATTTCTAACAATGGTTAATAATGTATTACGGCACGGAACGTTATAATGCTAACATATTCGGGCCAAGTTTCGCAATACCGCGGGATCCGGAACTACGTATGTTCTCTCGAAACTTAAACATGGCATGAACTATAGGTGCGTTTAAACCAAAAGAGCATTCGCTGTTCTAGCGCCCGTTCTACGAAATCAATCAATCACGTTTTGTGTACCGATCGAATTTCGTAGAGTGGGAGGTTAGAACAGCGAATGCTCTTTTAGTTTGAACGCACCTTATGAACCGATCATAAAATGCACGTCCCACTTGTAAATATTAGCTAGTCTCCGTAGCTTTGTCGGTAGTCACTGCCAACTAAATTAGAGGATAATAATTCGGATTATAAACTATAGGCATACGCAATTCCTAAAAAGATCTACACATAAAATAATACCGCGAAGGCTTGCCAAGAAGGCCCAAAATAGTCCGCACTTATCCCAACGTACCTTATTATATTGGTATAATGATCAATTTTACAAGTCTGTGAAATTAATTTATACAAGGTGTTTTTAAATTAGTTGCTGATACCTTCCTTAGGGTATGCATGTGTTCATGATAACGAACAACTATCTCAATGGGACTTACACCGAAGTCTTCAAATAAAATGCGCCTTTCCATACAAAACGGTCCCACCGGGTGATCAACTTTTCATGGAAAGTACCTAGTTTTTTTTTTTCGAAATTTCGATATGATTATCAAAAGTACAGTTGTCCGTTATCATGAGCTCATGCATACCCTAAGGGGCCGAGTAATTTGAAAACACTCTATAAGTATATAAATTATACAGTGTGTGTCTTTCATAACGACATTGCTTTTAAGGGGTGAAAGTATAAGTCTTAATGAACTGAAATTAGCATATTTAGTTAAAGTATTAAAAAAAAAATTTTTCATACAAATTATTTCGGCACGCAATGTATCAGTAATAACAATAACTAATAAATTAAACCTAACAATTGACATATGATTTCATTGAAATCTCGCTCTTAGTGACATCCTGACAATTACAATCAATTACCTACCTATTTACATCCTACATGTCGGTGACACTTTTCGATGACAAGTCCGTCAAAAATCATGACCCTTGTTCATAAGAAAAGGACTTAACAGCCCAGGGTGCCTAGCCAAGTTGCCAATGGCTATCGCTCAGTAGCGTATTTTAGTTTTCCGTCTTTGTCATTCTTTCTTATAAGTGCGACAGAGTCGATTAAGCGCTAGGTAATTTTGTGTTAACTAAGAAGGCGGAATAAGATAATCGTTTTGTTTATGTACCGATTGAAAACTTCACATTGATTGAGTTGAAGTGTCAAGATAACATCAAGTTTGTTGATCAACAGACTTTCCTAGTACATTTAATAAAAATGTTTGAACTAGGTGATGTGATTTCTAAGAAGTGATAATGTATTGTGCAGTGATTTTTGATATCAGTTCAGTGAATAATACGATTCAAAATGTGCTGGCTAAGACAGTAAGTGTTGTGCTAGTGTAGTCCAAATCTCGTATGTTTTAAATTGTAGTATTTTCTAGTAATGGATAATTCAGTAAATAAGTTAACGTCGGCAACAGTTCGCAGTTACTTTAATGATTTGATCGAATTAAAATGAAAACGAAACTAGCTTTTCCTCTCAGAAACGTCAAATAAATGTTTGCATTACATTGCTGCTCGGGATTTTTATAAAAATTTATTACTCTTAAAGGCAATCGTTATATTCTTTTACTAAAATGGTTAACAACACTTTAATCTATCGTTACTTAAAAGCAATGTCGCTATCAAAGACACACACTGTATATGTACATATATATACATACATTTAATCTAACTAGCCAAAACAACAATTTATGTACATAGATTAAATCTAACTTATCTCCTTAACCTAACCTATATCTAAGATTGGCCCTTGTGGCATTGTACCGAGGATGCTGGCAGCATTTCCTCCCTGATATTATATATTCATTGTATTGTCATCAAATTTTAATTCCCAGCTTGCACATTGTGACGGGTACGAAGATCGTGGCGCGTGCCATTCATAAATATTTCTTAAATTGTTATCATTGCGAACAAAGACGCAAGAAAATCAAATTTAAGCTGAATGGTCCTACATGATGCAGTGAGCTTTATTACTGAAAATTGAAATGAACGATTGAATTAAGTCACGCTGAACATCGAGATACACCTGTCAAATACACAACTCTTGGTGGTAAGTTTTTGTGGAGAAAACATAAATAATACGAACGATTTCTCAAATAAATTATACTCCCACCGATTGTAAACAACAAGTATTTAAAACGAATTTAAAATAGCCTGCCACGGCCAAAGAAAATTTACTTTGTCTTTTATTTATAGAAAACAAAAATAATATTCCGTCTTATTTAGGTACTTATTCTGGAAACATAAATAACTTTTCAATCCTATTGAAATTTTATTTTAGACAAAGATTAGGTCTGTCTGTACTTGATTTATCTAAAAATAGTTATTTATGATACAAGTGTTGAATGCGGGCTTATTCTGCCGCGCTTGCTTTATCACTTAAGTTGTCAACCTACAGTTTTCCTTTTATGATTTAAAAATACATAGGTTATTAATGATCTTAAAAAACTCGATATTCATCCTACCGCAATGGTGAGGGTGGTATAGTCAAGTTTTCAAACTACTTCAAAATTTGAAAAGGAGGTTCTCAATTCGACTTTTTGTACCTCATCTTCGTACTCTTACTTTTAATTGATAATTAAATTCGTGAACAAAATGTTGAGTTCTTAGCGAATTTTAAACAATTAACAGACACGTTTGCTAAGTATCATTAATGAACGATTTAATTACCAATTCCTACTGACTGCTAACGTTAAATTCTCGTTGTTTCCAACGGGTAAATAATACGAACGGTATTATTCTCAACTGATTTGTTTTCGAACTTGGCGAAGCTTTCGCAATTCCGTTTCCTGTTCCTACATTTAAAGTTTTATTTAGCTTTCAGGAGTAAATTTTAAGGATTGAAGGCCAATTTGTTTAACAAGTTTAGTTTTATGCAAGGTTATCTAAATGGTAGTTTAGAGCAAACCAGAAAATGATTTAGTAAAATATGTGAGAGATAGGTAAACAAATTTATATTTAAGCATTTTTGCATTTTATTTACATTCGACGAGTATTACAAGTATAAGTACATACCTAGTGAACGTATTTGTCAAAACTGTTCAGTTTGGGACAAAATGGCGAGCCATTTACGAGTATGTTCTAAATGACGCTTGCTAAGACGAACGTTCATCACTAGTACAGTCAAGGGCATTAATATATATACACTTCTCCATACTGATCCCTTACAAATGTGTCTATATATTAATGCACTCGACTGTACCTACTGTCAGTTAAATTAAAAGTTTCAAACAGTTACATAATCACTACGAGCCAAATGAAAAAAAAATCGTTTAAATAAAACTTTAATGAAAATAAAACTTAACCAACTTAACGTCACATTCCCTTGTTAAGAAGTTACAGGTAGGTATATATTATATTATTTGTTTGTATGATTAGCATTCTGAAAACAATGGAAACGATAGTGGTTTTTGTTTTCAAGCCCTTAGCTCGGTCTAACCAGGGTCGCGTTTGTCAAGTTATATTTTACAATTTTACTGTTTGTCTCTTTTTCTAGCCAATAAGTGCGTGCGTTAGAGAGGCAAACAGCAAAATTGTAAAATGTAACTTTATAAAACGCGACCCAGCTTGTCGGTGGAGAAAAGTTGCAATTAAAAAAAAATGGCGGAAAGGTGTCGTTGTACCTAAATTTAAATTTGCCGCCTTTTTTACGGACAAGCTGGTTGGCCAAAGTATATGTATGTCAGAGGGACAGCCGAGAACAGGGGAGGCGAATATTTAATTCCTAGCTACTGATCGTATCTACTTACAAAGGTGTATACTATGCATGGACGCACATAATTAAACACAAGGTAAATTACAATCTTTTATTATACTGGTTCACAAATGATAAACCTCTGTCGTGAGAAAAACAGCAAGAAACTCAGACGGTCTTACATTTTCCAAACTTGAAATAATCACAACAAGTACACACTTAAAACAAGACTATTTACAACACTATAAACTATACTGATAGAAAACGACTGGAGAGTTATAAGCTTGCGTCCATGCATCATTTACTCAACCGTGGAATGCTTTATTCCAACTCTAAATCAAGAATGAATCCCTGAACACTGCGCTAGTGACCTTTTATACCGTGCGCTCACAAACTACTCCTTCATAGGCGGGTAGATCCCAACATGACGTTTAATGTCTACCTGCATGGGCCAAGCAAAGAACATCTCAAGCAAAACATTGCTTATCGTTTTCTAGATTTTATAACTCTTAACAAATTAAATGTAAACATTTCAAATAAGACTATTCAGACGTTCGATGACTCGACATGTCGTACACGTCTGCGCCAACTGAAGCATGTCTCCGACACGGCCATACTGACAAGACAAGCGTCCTCGCTTGTATCTGAAACAAACACGTACACCAGTAGTCTTTGTTGCCACTCGGTCACTCCTGACCAAATTATCTGTCTACGTAAAATCATCTCAACTCAAGAAAAATAATTTTAATCTTTGCAACTGAATTTAGGATCACTTATGGTCAATTAATTACCACCAATTTAAATTCAAGAGCAAGCAAGTACCATCTGGCTTTCCTAGCCACATTTTTCGTAAAACATTACAGAAAACTTTCGGAGGAATAAAATGTCATTCGTGGCCTATTGGTTATCACATAACCACATACATTACGCGCATCCCTAAGGGATCGCCGATTCAACCCTATGACACTACGGTCTCTAAAACTCGACCTCCGCCAGAGCCTGCCGCGCACTGCGTACCCACGGACTACTCACAGGCAGATGCATCGGGTTACGGCTACGATCAAGCCTCTGGTACGGTCGACCCATTCTGACCTCAATACATAATGGGATAGAAATGACTACTGTTACATTTTACGAAATCAAATTTGAAAAAAATTTACACACGATCATTTCACACTCCTCTTCTATAACCTGTTAGAGCATCGTAGGAACATCTTACAATCGTCAAGGTACGCAGGTATACCACCAACAGTTATCAGAAATACTGTAAGCAAACTCATCGCCCATGACCTCAGCAATGTACACAGAAAAACATTCTACAGTCATCAACATGTCACAAAACACCCGCTATCCGAGTAATGTACACGGACACATCTATAACCTTCAGCGCAGTCACTGACTGACCTGAGCTTAACTGACTGACCTGAGTAAATAAAGTTTGCAAGAATACTCTATAACTCTCAACAACATTGTTGGCAAACTCATCATCCACGACCTTAGCAAGGTACGCAGGAATACCATCTACAGTCACCATTAATACTGTAGGAACACTTCATCTACGACCTCAGCGAGGTACGCAGGAATACCATCTACAGTCACCATAATACTGTAGGCACACTTCATCCACGACCTCAGCTAGGTACGCAGGAACACTGTCTACAATCATCACATGATTGTACGAAAACCATCCACAGTCACGAAACGGACTGTGGGCATACTCTGAAGCCAACTTATTACTTTGTCCAACATACGATTTACAACATTCGTCGTCACGTTTGGGATTTTGACAAGACAATGTCAAAAATCATGCCAGTCTTTAGGCAATTAACACCCCGGCTCATTTGTACCCCCAGAACGTAACGGTATACCAAAAATTCACAACCATCATCATGCCATCAAATATCACTCAGTTAAATTTCATGAAAACCAAGTTCAGTTTTACCAATTACAAGTCAAAACGATTTAAACTAATGAGTCAATCCCTCGACTCAAACAAAAACGTAAGTTATCCAACCAGGTTACACCATAACCATTTGATTTAATTTCTGTCCATGGGCTTGTTAGAATCCAATAACCTATTAGAAGTTAACCATCTCAGCCGCGTAAGTGCTACTCCTCGCAAAGAGTATACTGCACATAAAAAGCAGTCCAAGTGCACGTTTTACATGCTCCGGAACTTCCGATACGATTATTAGATCACGCTCAATCCATCGAACTTGCTCTCAGTCTATTGAAAGCTCAAATGACATAAGAACTCATTAAATTTAAAAATTACCCTTTTCGCATTTAAAGTAGTTAATAAAAAATTAAATGCCGTAATGCAGTATCATATTTTCTTTAGGTACTCATTTAATCAACTAAGGGAATTAAAATCAACTTCATTAACATTTGAAACAGACTAGCAAGTCTGTCTATGTACTTACTACTTTACTAGCTAAGTAACCGACATAGTTCTACAATAGTAAAAATGAAACACTTCACTTCAACAAAAACAACAAATGGGTTGCAGTACTCACAGCAGTTACAATACTCCAGATGCTACACCGAGCAATAGAGTCTTAACAACCACCTCCATGGCTGTCGGACAATCAAAACGCATTGACCACTTACACCATTAAACCAAACGCACGCCACTCACAGTCGTGGCCGCACTGAGACGGAAAAATAGATCCGATTTTACACCTACGACTACGAATGATAAATGGTGTATGTAGTCCGAGAAAACTGAACCCAACAAAAATGTAAATAGTTTCATTCCACGATTGCAAACTATACGATTGCAAACTATAATGACTAATTCTAGTACCCACCATTTTAATTGAACTATGTAGTCAAACTGAAACTATTGACGGTCCAAATAATAAGAAATTATTATCATCATCATCACCATAACCACCATCATCATCACAATAACCATCATCATCATCATAATAACCATCATCAACATCATAACCACCATCATGATCATAACAACCATCTTCATCATAACTATCATCATCATCATAACCACCATCATCATCATAACCATAATCATCATCATCATAATCATCATCATCATCATCTCCACCATCATCATCATCACCACCATCTCCACCATCATCATCACCACCATCATCATCATCATCACCATCATCATCATCATCATCATCCTATATCAGAAATTGTTAAAATAGATCTCAATGCGTTTAATAAAACTTTAATAAAGTCTTTAATAAACTTGCGTAACCTTACGTTATCGCTGTCTAATTTAGTTTTAATGTTGCATTTCTTGCTCAAGTTTTAACTCTATAGAATCGAAAGGGTAGAAGCCCTCGATGACTCAACAACATTAGCTCAGGGCTCAAATAGCTCAACAAAATGTGAACTCCTCACCGGATTGACAACGTGTCTACACCACGCGCTGCACCACGTGTTCACGGTAGGCAGCAGCGACACCAGTCATCAGCCTCTGGCACGCCGTCGGGACATGATGACAGCAACAACTTGCAGGCCGGCAGCTCGCTCTGATTCACCGTGTTGAACTGTAATCATCAAATTGTACGGTATCAGTTTTATCACAGAGACAATTTGCATGCGAGCTCTCAACTTAACCTGATCACAAAAATAAAAAGTTGAGGTTAGGGTATTGGTATCTTTTTTAACTTTGTATTAAAATAATAATGAGCTTCACTTTATTACAACCAAGTTAATCTCGTAGATAATAAAACTTTTTTTGAGAACATAAAAACTTCACGCTAAAAATAGAAATGTCAAACTGTCATTTCTTTAAATTACTGCTTCGAATTTTGCATTAAAACAATTGGAACGAAACCTGTCCTTTTATTTCCATTGCTCAAAAAGCAACTCCCGAAGACCCGGAGTCTTTATTCTCTTTAATTTCCTGGACGTTTCAGAAATTGTGGTAGTTTCATCGCAACAGCATAGTCATCCTGAACGGAAGTTCTGGCTGCTATGAATGTGTTGTTCTTGAAATTGAAACATTCTGAGCTCGTTTAATTGCCACAACATAGTCATCAGTGTCATCACGAACGAAATCATCACGAAACATTCTGTAACATAAATTTCACACGCATAGAAAACTTAAAAAAACAGGCTATAAGAATATCTAATCAATTTTTGGTAGACCACAAAATAAAACCACGGGTTACCAGCCCGTATTTCAGAACTGCTAGTATTTCAAAAATCAGAAAAGTAACAAGTATGAGCCATGATATTCTTTGAAATTATTAGAATTACTGTTTTTTTTTTTGTGAGGTGGGTGGGGTACCTACCCACACGTATTGCAACAATAGCAATTCCATAAAAAAACTAACTTGATATCTCAAATTACGTCTCGAAACAGACTTTGCTTCAAAAGATACGAGTAGTTTACACCTTACACCAAATAAAATAGTAACGATAGTTCAACCTTACCGACTGTTGATGATTTCAAACCTCACTCTTTACGTGTGGTACATTTACCATCACCACTTATCGTAGGCGATTAGTCAACATCCCACTTTCTGATGTCAGAGGGACAGCCGAGAACGGGGGATGGCGAATATTTAATTCCTAGCTACTGATCGTATCTACTTACAAAGGTGTATACTATGCATGGACGCACATAATTAAACACAAGGTAAATTACAATCTTTTATTATACTGGTTCACAAATGATAAACCTCTGTCGTGAGAAGAACCAGCAAGAAACTCAGACGGTCTTACATTTTCCAAACTTGAAATAATCACAACAAGTACACACTTAAAACAAGACTATTTACAACACTATAAACTACACTGATAGAAAACGACTGGAGAGTTATAAGCTTGCGTCCATGCATCATTTACTCAACCCTGGAATGCTTTATTCCAACTCTAAATCAAGAATGAATCCCTGAACACTGCGCTAGTGACCTTTTATACCGTGCGCTCACAAACTACTCCTTCATAGGCGGGTAGATCCCAACATGACGTTTAATGTCTACCTGCATGGGCCAAGCAAAGAACATCTCAAGCAAAACATTGCTTATCGTTTTCTAGATTTTATAACTCTTAACAAATTAAATGTAAACATTGCAAATAAGACTATTCAGACGTTCGATGACTCGACATGTCGTACACGTCTGCGCCAACTGAAGCATGTCTCCGACATGTAAATTTTTTGCAAAATACCCTAACCATGTGTTGTTACTTCGGTAATTAAGGAAAAGACTGGTGTAATTAATAGGATAAAATTACGTAGAATTGATATTGGTAATTTGGAGAGAACTGGGTCGCGAGCTGTAATCCCAGTGAAACAGCACAGTGTTGTGTTAAGCCCAATTGTAAATTGAGGCAGCTACCGAATGCATTAAAAGGTACGTAAATTACATACGTAGGTAATACTTGTAGTAGCAGTGGCATTTAAAAAATAAATATCTGTAAAACGAATGCTCACTTTGCGCTACGCTCCAAGGTAATGATAATGACTTTACTCACTAGTGATTAAAACGCGTTTTTACCTGCTCGTATTAAAGAATAAACGAGCGCTTTACGAGCTAGTGAGGGGGAAAATGTTTTCTCCCTTAAGAGGAAATTGGAGCTTCATTCTTTTAGAAACATAAGTTTTTGAATAAACTATTTCTGCAGATTTGTACGACCTAGAGCTTCGATCGGTCATTCTCCAGGCGTGCATTTTTACATGTCTTCGCTCTTTAAAAATATTAAACTATAAGTTTTATCATATATTATATTTTTTGAGCATAGACTGTATTCGTTTTCAGCTGTACATGAATTTTCATGTACGAATATTAAACACGAAGGGTAGAAAAAAATACGTAAAGGGTAATTCTCCTAATTCACACGTCGCGTCCCACTACCCGATTCACTAACATATTAATTTCTCCTTACGATATACATGCAGAAACGCAAACTAAAGCTAGTTCTTTGAACAAAACAAAATACCTTTTAATGGTAAAAAAAATATCAAATGAATAAAGTACTATATGACTAAGATATCAACGATCAACACTTTGTCTCGAAACCTATCCTAATTGACGCGTCACATCTAGTCATTGTCATACGAGCACTCTGAACGTAGGTACGGACCTCACTATCGCATTTCGGTCTAGCCCACAGTCGTGTCCAGAGTCCTGTGTGGGATGGTCGTGAAAGTTGTGTTCCGGAAGGAGACTATGAATCTATGTCTCTAATTCACGCGGCTTGGTTCACAAAATTTCTAATTAACACGTTCACATTTTAAAATTCAACTAGTAACTCTATTGCGCCGAGAATTACAGTATACATTAAAAATCGCATTGTTTAATACATATTACATTCTGTAGTATATTGCATGTACAAATAACAAGATATTTTTTATTTTTCAAGAAAACCTAAATAACGCGTCTAATTCACGCGTCAAAAATGAACGCGTTAATTAGAAATTGGTTATACAATATATGGAATAAGTGATATCTATCGATAAAAACTCACTACTTATATCTACGTAAATAATGTTTTCTGGAATATGGAATGAAATGTCAGTTTGTAACTTTTTTTTCTAATTCACACGTCAAGCAAAATCTAAAATATTATAATTTAACGCGTCGTTTTCATAATTCACGCGCCCTCCAAAAGTGTAATGTTCTAATTAACACGTACTTTTTCTAATTCACACGTCACATAAATTTTAATTGTTTTTTAAATAATTATCCTTTCATAATTATTAAGAGACGCATAGATATTTAAGTTTCTACGATCAATATGTTACTATGTTTGTAAAGATATTCATTGAAAAGTAAGTAGAAAAAAAGCGACGTGTTAATTAGGATTATAGCACAAATCTGGAGAATGACCGCGATACATTAAGAAAGGGACAGCTGCAGCTTCGCCTGATTCGACTACAGTGTTTGAAAACGAAATTAAAATTTCATTATTTTCGTTGTTTTTGAGGGCTTCTTATTTTGACAATTATATGTAGGTATGTAATAATATCAAAAAAGCAAAATATAGGTACTGACATGGCCAAGGAAAAGGATGATTTTATCGTAAAAAGAAATATTTGCAGATATTTGAATATCCAGGGAGGAAACAGAGGAATACCTTTGTATGGAAATAGGCAGTTCCCATTTCCTCTTACACGGATAACCACCGTTTGTTACACTGAAGATTTGTCGCTTTGTATTTTCATAAGTGCCCAAAAACGATGAGCCCCTTTCTACTCTACTAACGATACCTATCTAAACTAAATGGGTTTGTTGTGTCCTTTTCGCAAAGAAAATAAAAGGGCAAAGCGTTTGGCAGTGGCACGCCCTTTGAGTTCGTTAGTGTCGCGGAAGTATCAGTTTCAGTAACGAAGCCCAGAAGGACGAAGATAAACGGGTGCCGGTATAGGGAGCAGCGATCCATGACCTCTATTAGTCATCGCTTCGCCGCGACGTTATAAATTCTGTCACACCAGGGTATTATTATATACTAGGGATGTAACGAAATTTAATTCGCAATTCTGAATTCGGTTAAAAAAAGAATTATCGAAATCGGTTCCACGCCAACCGATTTCGATAATTATTTTTTTAACCATCATTTTGAAGCCATCAAGGTCGTGTACATAATTATATCGTACTTACTCGTATAGGCAAAAGACTTTCCGATTGATTTTGGTATTAACATTAAGTAGCCGATTTTGTCTCCTTATCAAACCCGGAAGCTCCAGCTTCGTAGACAGACAGGGTGACTACCAACTAGGAGGCAGATACAATTATTCAATATCACGAATCTCTAAAATATTGCCCCTTTCAGTTGAAACGACGAGAAAAGCAGTTGCTTTTCCCGTTTGAAGATGTCCCAACCTTAATATACATACATACCTACTCGCATTTTTATGTTTTCCGAAAGGAAATCTTTTCTGACTTAATTAAGTATCTAACCTACGTCTGTTATTACATTTTAAATTCTAATCAAGCTTCAAAGTTGAATCGTTGTTTCTTATCCGAGTTTTTGGAGCAGGAATATTTTTTATGCTAATTCAAAACGGATGGCGGTTTAAAATTCATTTTTTTCTGCGAGTAGGTCTATAATACGTATCAGAATTTCAAAGAAAGTCGTGACCATTAAAAGTAGGTAATTTTGTTTTATTGTATCTTGAACTTTAACTAGTGTAGGAAGCTACTACTTAACACTACCAGTTAAAACTACGAGTATAACTATCAGCCAAAAATGTGGTGAGGTGAATCAGTCGACTCTTTTTTGTAGTAATAAAGTCGAAAAGTGGCAGAATATATTTTTGGCTGACTGCTGAAATGTGTGTATGTACTATATGTTTTGGCCGTGTGGTGACGGCAGTAAGAATACATTTGTCACCACCCCAACTCCTCCTGCTGGTGTTGTAAGAGTCGACTAAGGGATTGAAGTGTCACTGACCATTATTTGATAAAAGATTGATGATGGGCAGCAGCGTCATCATAGTGGACACATTACTGCGATCGCCAATCCGCTTGCCCAGCGTGGCGATTATGGGCATTTACCTACTAATGCGTCTATTCGCATAGTTAATAGGAGAGGCCTACGTCCAGCAGTGGAGTATCATAGGCTGATGATGATGATGACTATATATTTGTGGTGGCAGTGGTGCCTCTATGAGTGCTTACTATAAAATATGTGTACTCTCGGTTACCTAGTAAGTAAACTAATGTTATTCTTATGTTTGTTATAACAAAACAATAGCATAAAAGTTCAAATAAGACCAACAAATGAACTCAATGTTTTAGGTTTTAAGATTTTGTTCTGAATGTCCGTAATTATGGAATAAAGGTGCGACCACACAAATGCTCAAAAAACGGTGACGGTACGGAATCGCAGTGACGCATCATATCCGTAACGTTTTTGCCGTATGTGGCGAGCATGCTTAGTTGGTAGTGACCCTGCCTACGAAGCTGGAGGTTCCGGGTTTGAATTCCGGCGAGGGCATTATTTGTATATTTATTTATCACAAATATTTGTTCCTTGGTCATGGCTGTCTATGTATTTAAGTATCTATATGACTATCTATTTTAAATATCGTCGCCTGGTACCCACATCACAAGCCTTAATTGAGCTTACCGTGGAACTGGGTCGATTTGTGTAAAGATGTCCCAAGATATTATTTATTTATTTAGCGTAAAATACGCCTTGCAGCGTTCAAAATAATGTGTTTGTTCCTAAATATTTAACGAAAGAAGTAATTAACGAGAATGCCACATCAACATGTCTACGTGGCACCTGACATTTATAATACATGACTGCGATTCCGTACCGTCACCGTTTTTGAGCAGCGGTCTGGGTAGCATGCGGCAAAAACATTGCGGATACGATGCGTCACTGCGATTCCGTACGTCATCGTTTTTTAAGCATTGGTGCGGTTGTACCTTTATGCAAGTGTTTTTGGTTAGTTGAAATTATTTTCATTTTCAACTGGCGCACATACACTCGAATTCCCAGTGAAGTGGATCAAACCGTGAAGCCCCATTAAGTTTTCCTCGTGTAATACAAGTGTAACCGCCCGTCATAAACAATGCTTAATCTTTTGTTTATACCATTAGTGGTCCGTAAATCTGGCGAGGGTCGTAAATCTTGTAATGCCGCACTCTATCGTGGCTATTGATAGCCGGCGACCCGTTTACCTATGACTTAACAGAATGGGAAAACTGGAATATTGCTGCAGAATTTGTAGTACATTTATCTAAAAAACTACTATTATTTACTTATGTCCTTTTATATAAAACTACTTTTATTGATTTCTTCAAGATCCCATCATCAGACCCCGACTTAGTGCCGACGGAACCATGTCGGAGTGTTACACGTTCGATAAAAAAAAAATGAAAATCCGTTCACGATTCTCGGAGATATCAGGTTACATCAAAAAAATAGTCGAATTGAGAACATGCTCCTTTTTGAAGTCGGGTTTGCACAAGTTTACCATCAATACCATCAATTTTACCTAAGTATAAAAACTATATTGCAAATTTATGTTGCGCGAAAACAGGTTTGCGACACAGTATTAATAAGCAGATATTTTTATATTCTTTGTCGGAGAGAGCCTTTAAATATATGAATTATCCCGAAATGACTATTTCTTTCTATAAGTTTTATCTCACGTACGTGTATCCGGAACTCTTGCAATTCAAAAGATACCGAACAAACTTTGCTGACTTGTGACAAAGTTTGAAATTGGCATTAAGACACAGCGTAACCTTATTATAGAGTGTTACACTATACGAGTGAGACAGAGTGAGACTATAAGTAAAACTTTGGGTCTACCGCGAATATCGAAAATCGCAAATTGCGAGCTTTTGTCTCCGTTACTCAGTTGACACCTTCGTTGGAATCACAGAGACAGGTGCCTCAAATTTCCTAATATCCACTCCTTTCACATCAACAAAGGGGGTGTGCGGAGATTTGTATATAACTCTTACACATGGCAGTACAGTCGCCATTAGATATATCAGAGCGGCCATGGTGCTCATAAATATCTGAGCAAGCCAGTATTTTGTTAGCGCCCTCGCCACTTCGATATATCTAGCGACTGAACATAGGCAATTATACATGTATATCTCATAGTTCCAATTAGAGACATAAGACATATTATTAGGTATAATCTAAATAAGAATAGGTAAGTAAATAGTTTGCAAACTAATTCAATATTTAACACCCAAATGAATATAATTGTTTTCTACAATCCGTTTGTAAAATATTTGTCTAAAGCACGAAATAAACTCTAATTCTGAGAAAAGTTCTGTGTTTTACAGCAAAACAACAGTAAGTAAAATGCCAGTAGCGTAACAAAGATTCACGTATGTAACGCGCGTTACAGAAGATAAACAGAGACACACATCTAAATTATAGCAAGGATCGTCTTTTTTTATGGAGTCTAATAAAAGTGAAAAAGATCTGAACAACGTAATATTTTACAACGCATATGCTCAGAATAGTACATTATGACACAAGTGCGAAAAACATGAAATTCGAAACGAGTGGCGATGTTTTAAAACACGACCGATAGGGAGTGTTTTAAATCGACACGAGTTACGAATTTCGTTTTTGCACGTGTCTCGAACGACGTTTTTTAGTACAGATGGCCCTCCGAAGTTTTGGACCTGACGTAAAATGACCCACTTCTCGCACTAGAGCCTAAAAAGTACACCATCTGTACTAAAAAATATTTTTTTAGTTGTAATAAATCTGATAGCGACTGTACAGTCTGGCGAACGTATATCCTCACTAAAAATATATCATGTTTATGTAGATACACTGGTAGGCATATCGGAAATTATGTTTTTTTATTTCAGAGTTATTTTTTTGGGAATTTTGACATGAAATTTGCGTTATTTTTTACTTCAGAGTTATTTTTTTGGGAATTTTGACAGGAAAATTGTGTTCAGACCAAGTTCAAACCTACTACCACGAAAATCGAAATTCGTAATTTTCGAGGGTTTTTCTCTGTCACTCAAACGAAAGCGTCTTTAGAGTGAGAGAGACAAATCCTGGAAATTTACAAATTTCGTTTTTAACGGTAGGGCCGCTGTGCGTTTTAATTCGATGACATAGCATTATTGCCATTAAAATAAATAAAATTAGTTTCACTTAAATAAAATCCGCAACATGGCGAGGGCTCAAAACGAATTTGTTATAAGTTGTTGTATTAATGATATGGTGAAAATTGATGTATGATGATATCTGATCTATTAATATATTATGTTTACGCTTAGGTACATTTCAATCAGAAAGTACGTAATTGGAAAGAGAAAGAATTACAGTATCTACAATTGAAGCAGCAGCTGGTTTGATATTTACATTAATTTAAGAAAACAGTTACGAAAAGTTCAACAATAACAAAGTATTGCGAGAAAATTGTAAGTTATCAAATACGACAGTTTATTAGACGAGTATAACATTTAACACAAAAGAAAATATTTTTCTTCTCTTGAAGTTTGTTTTGAAGAGATAATTGGAATATAAGCTTTTGCTCTAAGTTTCATATAAAAATAAGATAACAAGAATCCACTTGGATTAATATTAGTTGGGTACCTATACTGAATATACTGATGTACTTACTAAAGTTAATATACAGTGTGTTTCCATGACCCGGGCTTTCACGAAAATGGGTAATAATACGCAATACTAGTAATCGTTTTCAAGTATTAACATTAGACAAATAATTAAATTGACCGTACAATTAATTTTATTTCCTCCGAACGATCAATGTAACACGTGTACTGCTTAGTTGTCAAACCTTGTGAGTGGCTGTGATCTGTCATTGTGAAGTGCAAATTACGGTCCATTTTGAAGTACATTGCTTCTCAATTAACTTTTCTTAGAAAGTTAATTATTTTTAAAATTAGCATTTTGAATCGAATAATATTCACTAATTGGGTAGAAGGGTCATTTGCAGTAAAAGTATACCTTTTAATTTTTTTTTGCGATCATGGACTGTAATACATCATTTTACTTGGCATCGTGCGTACTTTTCAGTTATGAAACAAAAAAAATTGTCCCTAATGTCACGAAAATATGAAAAGAAATGTAACGAAACTGATAAAAAAAATCTCAAATTTGTTACAGAATTTTTCATACCTTTAGTATGGGAGTAACTAAATTGAGAAATCTCAATTTACATACTTATTTTCGTGACATTAATAGGTACACTTTTTCTGCAAATGACCCAGAAATCTGCATCGCATTCCTCGGTTTCGATAAAACCCAGTACAGTACAGACACACACTATAAAGAGATGTAGGTGATCCGATGACAGCTTAACACTGAATGCTTGTGAAGCTTATGAAGCGCGTGACGTGCATGCGGTGTGCCATCCACTATGACATTTCCGACGCTACAAAACGCACGCCACGCACACGCGCACGCGCTGCTCACGCATCCGGTTTGACTTGGACTTTAGTCCACTTAGTGAAAAGGTGGATACAATACGATCTTTGTAATCGACTGTAAAGTCCATTTCAAATACGAAGGCCCGATTCCACTTGACAAATTCATTAGGCGTCACCAATAGGATCAGTGATAACAAAAGATACCTGGCCAGACCCTTTTGTGGCGTGATATTTTTTGCATACATCGGTGTACGACACGTGCCAATTTGTAGTGGACCAATTAAATGACAAAAGTTTCGAGTGGCATCGGGCCTTCGGAAATGGACTGTACGGTCAGTTACAAAGTAATGTACCCACTTTTTCACCTCAGTAAGGTTAAAAAGTGGATACTTTACTTTGTAACTGACTGTACCTACAGATGCACAATCGTTTTCCTTTGGCATTTCACGGACACATCTGAATTCATATATGTAACTCATATTGTTATCACGATGTTTTTCAGTATTCATTGCACTGTAGCTATCAGAGACAATCAAAGTTTTGATTGGCTATATTCTATAAACATTTTGTCAAAGATGTTGCGCCGAAATATGCGCGGTGTTAAGAAAAGCGTTATGTCCTGCCAGCCCATCTTAGCACAATTGAATAATTGATTTTGGGGGCATTTTTGAGCTGGCGTTAGACCTTTATCTTAAAACAGTTATTAAAATGTTACAAAACCCCTCAGACATATTGGATATTTTTTGCGTGGGTTAAAAACAACATTTCTATTATAATCCCAAAATCCCTTAAGTCTAGGGATATTTGCATGCTATCAGAAACTCCCTAGGGCAATACTTGTTGATCTATGCTAATGGATGAAACGATGAAATATTAGCTAGTATAATATCTAAAGGGTCAAATGGGTTATTTTAAGAGCATTTTTCAAATATGCTTTTTATACGTACATTTATAAAATTGTAACTTGATGTTCAATTATGGTTATTTACTTTGGAACAAAACTATTAGGTTTTGGGGGACTTGTCAATCCCCCCCTGGCACGGGACCTAGGTTTTGATTTTTAGTGATTGACAAAAAATATTTCAGTATAAAGTACTAAATGGAGATGAAGTACTAGGTATCACAAGATGAAGCGACGACCTGGTAAAGGTTGCGGGTGTGCAATGGATGCCGACAACTTACGACCCATCTTTATAGAAGTCTCTGGGGGAGGCCTATGTCCAGCAGTGGACGTCAATTGGCTGATGATGATGATGATGATACTATGGTACTAACTATCTATCATAAATTATAAATATTAGATGTCATATACCAAAGAAAAACGACCAAGATCACCTATGTCCGAGGTGGGGACCCACGTACTCAGCTTTCGCGGCTGATGCCTGTACCCCTCGGCCACTCGGTCTTAGCAACCACCGGTCAAATTTCTCGGGTATATGCAATCCCTTACAAGGCTAGGCGCTTTTGACCATTCTCTGAGGGTAAGCAATACATGCCTGCACCTCCTATTAGAATACTTTACAGTTTTCTAGAATAGCTAGAGAGAACTGGTGCTGCCATCTATTGAATATATTGCGAAAGTACAAATCAAATTATTTGTTAACTAAATATTTTGATTTGTACTTTTAATTCATACATAGGTGATCTTGGTCGTTTTTCTTTGGTATATGACATCTAATATTTTAATTTATATAGTATTAAGTAGTGTGACTACTGGAGAAAAATTAAAAGTACAAATCAAAATATTTCGTTAACAAATAATTTGATTTGTACTTTCGCAATATATTCTATCTATCATAAGTCAATGCTCCCTCTGTATGAAATCCTGGATTCGCCCCTGGTTAAAGGAACTACCTATTTAATTTTATCCTATCGCAGTTAACATGAACCACGAATTAGTCTTATTTCCTATTCCTGTCTTATTACTTGCATCGGAGTAAAAAAGTACTTGAATCGTACTTTACGTTAGCGTACAATGTATATAGGAACGGTAGGAAATTATTATTTACTTCTACATATTATCAATAACCACATGTCAAGGCACTGGTCTCACCGCGAGCTACTAAACTATGAACTATTGGCTATAAACACGAACGAACAAAAGTTTCACAGGAGTGCGTAATTTTTTTTCGTGTTTATAGCTTATAGTTCATAGCTTAGTAGCTCGCTGTGAGACCAGTGCCTAATGCAGGTTTTATAATTATGGAATAAAAACATAACATGTATATTATGTTCTATTCGAGCGTATTTATTTACTTAATAATAGGCACTTAATTTATCAACACTCAGTTATAAACAAGACAAGATCTTAGCACTCCGTACATATTAGGGTTTACCTACGTTCATTTTGTTTTGACTGACAGCCAACTTAAGAGTAACAGACAGACTGACGTAAACGGACATGGGCTGCTGTGTAGGTATGTTATATAATTTAAAATAATAATGTTCTCCTCCTTCGTAATGTTCTGAACTTGTAGGTACAGTCGGAGGTACTTATAGTCTTTTTTATTTTTTATTCATAATAGGTAGACGTTTGACCACGATCATACCTGCTGGTAAGTGATGATGCAGTCTACGGTGGAGCTCGCTTACCTATGAGATACGATAACAAAGTATTAAGTAGGTTGTATGTATGACATTGGAATACAAAGTCTGCTTGAACGTTACAATATCGAAGCTCGTTTCACAAATAAATGGCCCGTGAAGTGAAGCTATTTTTATTCACTAAAGTTTCCCTTACACTACGTTATTGCTGTATAACTTTTACGAACCGTATGAAACCGAAATAAAGATTTATGAAATGGTTTCACTGTTCGTTTATTCGTTATAAAGTACTTTAAACTAGACATTGTGAGGATTATGATGGATGGATGGATGGATGATGTACCTACCTATCTATAAATTATATATATTGTCGCTTTGTACCCACAACACAAGCCGTTATTTTATTGAGCTTATCGTGTCGTGAGACTAGAGGTCTATTTCTCAAAAGCTTGTAACTTGTAATACAAGCGGAGGTCCTTATCTTATTAATAGTGTTAAAAAGAGACTTCCACTTGTATTACAAGGTACCTACAAGCGTTCGAAACGGACCTAGGTCGATTTATGTAAGATTATCCCATGATATTTATTTGTTTTGTTTTTATTAATACGTTTACGTTATTCGTTCATAACTTGACCAAGTAGGTACCCAGATTGGAGGCTATCATGGCTTCTAAAATGCAATTGAGTTTAGATTCGGCTTGTCAGCGGCCCTACCGCGAAAAACGAAATTCGTAAATTTCGAGGATTTGTCTCTCTCACTCTAATGACGCCTTCGTTGGAGTGACAGAGAAAAATCCTCGAAATTTACGAACTTCGATTTTCGCGGTAGTGGGCCAGTTTATGACAGTTATTTTATGCAACTGACACGTCGTGATTCAGACTAGTTAAAAATCTGAATCGCATTAGTAGTTCGTGGTTGCCCCCCTAGTGTTTTTATTGGAATTATAAAAGATTAAATAACAGCCACAAACAAAAATTCAATAAAATCTCTTTTAATTGGCAATATTTATTCACAACGGTTATATTTAAAGGTACCATTCGTTAGCAGAATCCAAAAAAAAGAAAACAAATATGGCCGACTCTCCATAGCATTTGACGTCTTTGACACATATCGTGAATCACGTTCGCAGATATATTTTTACGTTAATACTAATAAATATAAATAATTTTCGCAAAGAAAAATTAAGAACTCATGGTTTAAGGTTTTAAGTTGTCGATAAAACCAAGATTGTGTTCGTTAAGTGCGTGATTATAAAATAATGCAAGTTTTTAGGTTTGTTTACATATTTTTGTTCTCTAATGACGAATGGTATAAGGGAGTTTTTGGTTAATAATAATAATTTGTAACTTCGTTATTGTATTCGAAATATTAATTTTAAGAAAACTTTTCCTAACAGTCGCAAAGATTTATTACTCAACTTTTGACTCGTTAATTTTATTCGAAATAATATTGACAAAGAGTACCTATCACGTAGGTTCTTTTTGTAATCAATAGGAGTTGGGGTGTATTTCCAAATTGAATCTAATTGGAATTTTTCTTTTAAATATTTATATTGACACTGGTCTAGGCCTCAATAGCAACTTCCTCGTACAGAGTATCAGCAATGCGACACAGCAAGTGTCGCATCGTATCAGCATCGGTACAATACCGCAAGAGCCTGCTTTATTTTTTTTCTTTTTTACAAATTATAAATAAATATTACAAAATGATCGGATCATTTGTCCGGTAACACTTAATGAAATAATATCTTTAATATGTAGGTAAAGGCAAAAACTATGTTCCGTATGCATAAACCTATTAGTAAGGTGCAGTCGGGTAATTTTGAAAGTCGTCTAATATGGAAAGTCACATAAAAACGCCATTATTTCCATCGCGTCAAGATACCCCTTACGAAATTACCCGATCATTTCTGACATTCGAAATTTCCCGAATGCACCTTTTGAGTAAGAAGCCGGGCGAGTATCGCCGTGTCTCTTTTATTTAGGTACCTACACGGGAGTGCGTATCGTTTGTTCGTGTTTATAGCCCATAGTTCATTTAGTAGGGTAAGTGCTCCAGTGAATGAACACTTAAGGAAATTTTCAACTTAATTTATTTTTTGTGGCTGGGAGCAATAATGAAGTTTAAATATGAATGTTCTTATAGAGTAAACTACTATTGTAGTATCATAAAATCAATTTTATTTTGCATTAGTGCTGCACAGTTTTAAATTATAGCTAACTGTAGGGGATAAAATGGAAAATCACCAGTGAATGAACACAAAATTCTAGTAAATGAACAAATTAAACCAATGAATGAACTACCTTAAAAAGAATGCATAATTTTTTTTTTTTTTTTTTTTTTTTTATAATAAATAAATAAATATCTTGGGACATCTTACACAAATCGACCTAGTCCCACGGTAAGCTCAATTAAGGCTTGTGATGTGGGTACCAGGCGACGATATATATAATAGATAGATACATATAGATACTTAAATACATAGACAGCCATGACCAAGGAACAAACATTTGTGATAAATAAATACACAAAGAATGCCCTCGCCGGGATTCGAACCCGGAACCTCCTGCTTCGTAGGCAGGGTCACTACCAACTAGGCTACGAAGGCTGATTAAAATGCAAAAAGTACTATATTTTTAATTGGTAGTGCTAGTAATATTCGATAAATTAATTTGAACTTTAATGAGACATAATAAATATAAACATAATTAAACGACATCAATTACAGCTCCACATTTCTGCGTATTCTGGGAAGGTTCAATTAACTCTTCAGTTACCATTGAATAGTGACCTTATATGTCGCTTTCGTTAAAAAGTAAACTGAGCTCATTCTGCATATGAAGTGCTACTTGAATACTTTTGATTAACCAAAGATCTGTCTATGTTTGTTTCTTCAATGGCATGAATTTGGACAATTTCGGTGATTTAAATAGCGTTGATTTTAAGATATTAAAACTGGCACTTAATAGTTCACTAGTTGCAACAGCTTTTAGAGGTTTGTCGAGAGATTCTTGGTCATATTGGAATTATTTATACGATTTTTTTAACCTTTTCATGTCTTAAAACCAGACAAAATACGAAATAAATGATTTAGTTCATTCATTGATTTTCGCAATCCAATTAATGAACTAACTGTGTTTGCGGTAGTTCATTCAAACTTGAATATATCAAGTATTGTTCGAACACTGGCCCTTTGCTAGACAGCATATTTCTATTAAATCCAAACAAAACCAAATCTTATAACAACCACTAAAACGTAAGATATGGAACTAACAATAAATCACGCGATTCCAGTGAATGAACTCCCCCGTTCGGTCACTAGGTTTAAGCCATTTTGAGTTCTAGCTATAGAACACTGGATTAAAAGCCACTATTTGAAACGAAATCACATAAAACTATACTTTAATAGCATAATCATAACCTTCCGGTTTCAAAAAAACACGCACTGTACCTGGGAGATGCACGAAACGCACACAATAATACATAAAACACAACGTAAGCTTACCTAAATCCTTATAACACCTCCATATAAAAAACGAACCGGCGCAACGTGCCCACTTTAGATTATCGCCACTTGGACACTGATGCATATGAGGTGATGTAAGTGTTTACAGAACTTGTCAAATAATATTCCTACCCGAAAAAAAAAATATAACGCGTAGTAGAAATGTACAGAAAACTTATTTTACGAAAAAAACTTGTATTTTGTTCGTTCACTGGATTTGTTAATTCACTGGAGAACTTACCCTAGCTCGCGGTGAGACCAGTGCCTTAACACGATTAAACGATACACATTCCCGTGTAAAAAAGAAACACGGCGATACTCGCTCAGCGGTGTTAGCACAAGTATCGCCGTGTCTCTTTTATTTACACGGGAGTGCGTATCTTTTGTTCGTGTTTATAGCCGATAGTTCATAGCTTAATAGCTCGCGGTAAGACCAGTGCCTTAACAGGGTGTTTTAGATAAGTTGGCAATCGCTGACGCTTAATCGTCAATCGTAAACGAAAGGCAGTTAACTGTCTCGCACTAATATGAAAGAGTGGCAGAGAGGGAAAACTACGATACGCTACTAAGCGTTAGCGATTGGCAACTTGACTAGGCATCCAGGCTATGTACAGTCAGCTGCAGAGAAAAATAGACCCCCCTTGCATACAAATTTGTATGCGAAAAAAAGTAGATTCAATATCGTCGCTACTTACTCAACCTCGAATCTACACTATTACCTACAGAAATCAATTGAGAGAAACGTCACCTTTCTTTCACTCTCAATACGGGTCTTTTTTGCTTCAAGTGAGTATCGCAGATACGAGGTTGTGTAAGTGTAGCGGCGTCATGTGTGCGTGTTGATTATATTTTATAACCAGTATCACGTTTTATAAAGTTACATTTTACAATTTCGCAGTTTGCCTCTCTAACGCACGCACGTATTGGCTAGAAAGAGAGGCAAACAGCAAATTGTAAATTGTAACTTTATTAAATGTGACCCAGTACGCTTAGCACATGATTGATGCGACAGTATGCGTGATAGATTTCCCATCTACGAACAAATAAAACATGGAAGCCGCACGCCATATTAAATTGCCTTTCAAAAACGGTACTGAATTTTAGTTGACAAGTGTCACCCCCTCTTCAATGCATCACGGCAAAGAATTTCAAAATCAACCTATAAAAACTGAAACCGCCATTTAAAAATAGTTGTGATTGTTCTATCAAAGTTTTGATTGGCTATATTCTATAAACATTTGTCAAAGATGTTGCGCCGAAATATGCGCGGTGTTAAGAAAAGCGCTATGTCCAGCCCCTCTTGGCACAATTGAACAATCGTTTTTGGGGGCATTTTTGAGCTGGCGTTAGACGTCCATGTTATAATACAGGGTGTTTTTTTTTCGACCGTTCAAATTCTACGTAGTGAATGTGTAGGTCATACTCACCAACTTTTACTATGGGGACAAAGTCGAAATCGCGAAAAAAAAATCAGCTGTTTCATACAAATTGGCGGCATTACGCCGGCCGAAATGTATGAAACAGCTGGTTTTATTTTTCGCGATTTCGACTTTGTCCCCATAGTAAATGTTGGTCAGTATGACCTACACATTCACTACGTAGAATTTGAACGGTCGAAAAAAAAACACCTTGTATATGGTCGCAGTTTCCCATCTTTTACTAACTAAGTATATTAATAAAAGAGGGATGGATAGTATATCTCGCGGCGACATATTGTCGCACCAATCATGTGGTAAGCCTACAGAAATGTGCCATCAATATGTTAGATTTTTGCTAATAAATGTAGCTGATTTGATTTATTTGTAAATCAAAGCAACGGTTGGTTAAACCGCGTAAAAAATGGTTTCAATATTTCCGCAGCATTCATGAGTTACATTAAAATATATGCCACGCACGTACGATGCATACGAACTCAACATGAATAACTTTAGGAACAAATAGCCGTAATCCATGTGACAGGAAATAAATATTATTCAAGGGTTGAAATTGAATTTATCTCTAATCATAGGTATGTAGTTAGGTATAGTAGGGTGGTAAATTTTTTTTTTATTTTGCCGCTCCACAGGGCTTATTATTGTACGTCCCCTAAAAGTAATGTATACCAATTTTCGAAGTAATCGAGCATCATTTAGAGCTCGCTCAAAATTCGACAATTCGGCAGTATATAATGTATGAAATGAAAATCTCCCCAATTTTTTTTAAACTGGTGTGATTTTCCATGGCTTTAACTATAGATTTTCAATAAGGCCTTCTCATTTAAGCATATGCTGCTTCAATTTTATAATTTTGGTGGAGTGTAAATTTTAGATTTGTATGAAATCAGCGAAAGTTTGACCGTTTTGAGCGACCAGTAAATAATCAGCAAATGGCTTCCAATTTGGTATATAGCCCAATTTTGTATAATAGAACAAGTTAGGCCATGTGGAGGTAAGATTTTTAGATTTTTTTTTTCTTGATACTGTCGTGGACCACCCTAAGGTACAGGTAACGCATACTATACCTATGTAGGTATTCATATACCGGAATGAAGGACAGTCCAATGTGGGAGCTGTAACCATTTTATTACGCTCAGTACATTACATATACATACTACGGAGGTTCGCATAAAAGTTAACAATTTATGGGTCCGTCCCCGTCCGCAGGGACAGTAACGTTGAAATGTAGACTATACAGGATGGGCTCGGAGACGCGAACGGAATTATTAAGCGTGTTTATTTATTTCCAAGTGGTTTGAAAGGCATTAGGCGTGTTCTCTATGAATAATGTACAAAACGCAAAATGTAAACACTAAGTACGCAGGAAAGGGTTTGTCCATTAATCACATCATACAATTTTGGCCTTTTTTATACCCCTTCCTTCCCTATGGTGGTGTTTAGTGATATTTTCAGGATTGCCCATTTTAAGTAGTTATTTTAGTAACACTTGTTTTTTTACTACCTTTCATAGCTTTAATACTGTAACTGTTCCACAGAGAGTAACAAAAAATTACACGGGATTCGTCCGATGACCCTCCCCCCCACCTATGGTGATAATTGGTGATTTTTCTTGACCCACCCCCCTCCCTTTGCAGTATAACATGATTAATGGACAAGCCCAAACGGAAAAATGTACGATACGCAAAATGTGCAACAAGCTGAATGTACAAAAGCACAATGAAACTATACTTAACTATACAACTACTTAATAATCGGAAAACGTACACTTAGTACAAATGCGTGGCAACCTTATACTAAATAAAAATAAGTTTAAGTTTATTTTAATAAAGATAAAAAAATCTTGTTCCTTTGTGTTCATAAACTTACTTTAATTTTATTTTATTGTATTAAAAATAAACAACTTTAATTTTAATTTTATATTTTTTTTATAATCTTTGTTTATTTGTATGGAATATAGCTACTTCTGTTAATTAAACCGAAATTAAATTTATCAATAAATGATTCTGGATAATTACAAAAAAAAAGAAAACCAACAGCTTAATAAACAAGTAACAGCAAAGCCGATTCTGTAATCGGTTTTCACAAAATAGGAATCCTAATCATTTAACCCTACACCTATGACCTGAGATGAAATCCCTTTCTTTGTACGCTTGTATTAGTAACAAGGTACTTGGCAAGAATCCAGCCGGGCATTTCTTTCCAAAAGGCATTACATCTTAAAATCGACATGCGTTACCTTAACCAAAAATAGTTATTTGTTATACAAGGGTGCAAAGTTGTATTTTACCCGCGAGTATGAAATTGAAACACGAGCAAGCGAAAGGATTCTATAGTTGAAAGTTCTAAAATATAATCCTGAGCGCAGCGAGTGTTTTAACATACGAGAAGTAAAATACATTTGCACCCGTGTGTAACACAAAACTTTTCCCCTCACTATAGCGAGGAAACTCAAAAAAGGTAATTATTTGTTCACATTACAATCATCATCGGGTTAGTGATAATAATTTTCCAAATGCATCATGTATTTAATGCTAGATTTTGTCGCAGTAAACTTAGCACGAAAAAGTAAACGCAGCACGGTTTCAACATATTCCTGTAGTTGCACACCAACACCCATGCATTATTAAATCATTCTCATTCATTATTTTTACAAAATTATAACAGAACACTCTGAAAGTTGTTTAGTTTACTATATTTATGCGTGTTCGAGTCGGTAAATAAAGATTATAACCTATAATATTCATTGACAATGTTATTATTTATTATTATTATTTATTTGTTCTGTAAGATACAGGATTACATCTTAAATCTAAATACATTGTCCCACAAAACTGTTTGAACAGGTTGACTGTGGGATCCGGGAGTCACTAAAATACATAAAAAAGAAAAAAAATAAATAAAAATAACAGTGAAGTAAAGAAGTAGAAGTGTCGAATTTAGGTACATAGAAATTTAGGCAAAGTGTAAGAATATAAGATGCTTTTTTAAATACTGTCGAGATAGTGTTGTAGTAGGGCCTTCTTAAATCTAGTTTTGTTTTTCTCCGCTCTAATAGCCGCAGGTAAGGTGTTAAGTAAGTATGGCAAGCGCTTTTCGATGAGCCTATCCCCATAGTAATTGCTTACTCTGGGAACAGCATACTTACCTGCTGCTACAGATCGGGTGCCATGGTTATGGCTAGATTGTGATAGTATGTTACTGTCTTGATTGCTATGACTAGTTAGTAATAAATATTTGTGTTTCAGTGTTGCCGGAAGAATTTTGCATACTTTAAATAACTTATAATAATCATGTTTATATCTATTTTTGGTTTTACTGTTGACTAATAGTTTGAGAAATCTAATTTGCAATTTGTCTATTTTTTCTAAATTTGTTTTAAAGGTGAGGCCATAGCAATCCAGAGAGTAACCTATAATTGATTCCACGTTGACGTTGACATTTCCTGCGTTTTGTGATTGCATCTAGTCATCTTATCACCATTCACTAAAACAATTGTTACTTATGGAATTTTCGGATTTATGTATTAAAATCATCATATTATATAAAGGTTTGTATTTTACACTAAATTCTCAAACAAATTATTTAATTATCATTAATATGGAACGATTTCCATGAGCATTTTACGTTTTGTTATCTGTTAAACCAATACGCTCCAAGGTCATTACTTTGCCACACAAGTAAATAATATGCGTTTTTACACGTTCGTATTAAAGGATAAACGAGCACTTTACGAGCTAGTGAGGCGAAAATAAAATTATAATTCATGCGGATTATAAAAATAGGTAATTAAAATTGTATTTTCACGACGTTCATATTGTAGCAACAAACGGGGCTTAATCGCGTAAACTTACGTTTAATACACCATTAGGCTTATGATGGTACCGTGTTTAATCGTTTGTCGTCGTTGCCGTCAGGTTCTAACAAGTATGTAAATGCGAAAGTGACGCGTAGCACGATAAATAGATAAAACGGGACCATCTTAACCCACCGGATGCTTAGCCAAGTTGCCAATCGCTAACGCTTAACTAGTAGCGTATCGTAGTTTTCCCTCTCTGCCACTCTTTCATATTAGTGCGACAAAGACAGTAAGCTGCCTTTCATTCAAACGTCAACGATTGGCAACTTGTCTAAGCACCCTGATACGTTGATCGCAGTCCGCGGCAGGCCCTCAGTTTACTGATGCCGACGGTTCACCCTGTATATCCCATACTCAATATACAATTTGTCTGAAAGGGTTCGTGTGTGAGCAAGAATCGTCAGACTCCTTATCTTGTAAAGTGTGCGGTTACAAGTCTTAGATAAAAAAGGTTTCCAAGAGCAAGATTGAGCCTTAAACACCAAAAAACGTGGAACAACCTATTATCTATCGAATCGAAGCGTGATTGGTTAAATAGAGACATAAATTTTAGAATTACAACTGCGGTGAAGCTCGAACATATTGAAATATAATGATTTACGTAATTTCAGTCGTCAGATTGTTCCATATTTCATTATATTAAACATTCCTAATTAACACGTTCCCTGTGCATGCATCACATGTGATGCATTTGAAGGTATTGATGATACGTAAATGCAGCATATAGTATGATGCACGACTAGGGCTGCCACCTGTCCCGCTATATGCGGGACGTCCCGTTTCTGGGGCCCTAAAGTATGAGTCCCGCAAAGGGTCCGCGCGGGACGCCGATTGTCCCGCTTTTCAGGGAATACTAAAATAAAAATATGAATACATTAATGAGAGCAATTTAAAATTGAATGTAATCGTACCGAGACGTCCGCGAGCGTTGTCGTCTACATATCACGGCGTTCTAAAATGCGTCTAAGAGCTGCACCTCTCCGCGTCGTTTTTGCTGACCAATTGCGACTTCGTCGAATCTCCTCACGAGTCGTTGTATAGACCAATAGCTATTTAGACCAGCTGCTACTTAAAAAATCATCTAGACCAGTTGCTTTTAGGCGAGTTGATAAGTACACGAGTTGCGAATTAGACAACCTATGTTTGCCCCATAGACGAGTTGCTTTGTAGACGCCGTGATACTAACAACGCGAGCACCGTGCTCTGAACGTGTATAACTGCCAAAATATGAATAATTGCGATGGGTGAAATAGGTGCATCTAAGTTGAACCGATCTGAAACTAAGCATTGTTTTTAAATGTTAATGCCATAAAAATATTATGCTTTGTAATAAATGTTTCTTAAGTTGTCTATTTTTATGTTTTTTAGTTGTCTAACTTTATCGTCGTAACTTTTATAGGAAAAAACGAAACCCATAATCCTATTTGCTCTGAAATTACTAGACAGAATAGATATTGAGGTAAAATTTGGCTCACATGTGTAAATTAGAGACCCAACGATGGACGTGGAACGTAAATGAATGAACTTTAAATTAATTATTAATTTAAGGAAATTCTTAAACAAAAAATGTTTTGCACACTGCATCATTCAAATAGAGGGCTTAGTGTGACGATATCTATTTTTTTATTGTATGATATGTAAATAATATTGACGTTATATAAAAAAATAGGCGAAAATGACCACCTCCATTCTTCAAACTTACAGGGCTTAATACGAATATTTGGTAAAAATTACAGAAAATAGTTCCTTACTTATAGTTTACAGGAAAACTCGTAAGAAGTCTGTCTTATTTTTTAATATTTGTTGCTACGGTACCCTTTGCGCACGAGCCCGGTTCGTATTTGGCCGGTTTTTATCAGTTAATACACTTTCTCATACGTCCCGCATTTTTTTGTCAAGTCCCGCAAATTATTCGCGAATGTACCGCATATTTGTGATCTTTAGTTGGCAGCCCTATGCACGACCCTATTTAAATCAGGGATTGCACAACCGGTTTTATTGAATACCCCTATTAGAACTGTCAAACGATTACCGCTAAAAAAACAATACCTGTATTCGAATTAGAGGTAATGTTGTCATTCCGCTTTTGTCTTATTCACTATATATTCACTATTAACGATATTAAATGCCTCTATTTAATACCGGTATTCCTGACTTTTGTTTGATAGATAAGATGTCACACTATGACTAAATAGTTTTTTCTCAAACATGCTGGAAAAAGGCCGCATTTTATTCATAAATTGAAGACAAAAAGTACTTCATTTTGTTTTTTTTTTTTCAAAAATAAAAGTTAAAGCTTTGGTAATTTTACTCCTAAGATTAAAATAAATGTATAAGAATCTATTTTATTTCGCTGCATTAAACTTTTAAAATGCTCAAAAGGGCCAAGCAATAAACACAATGATCCAAACAAAACCAATCATTTAAAATGGCTCTACATCTTTTCATACAATAAACAAACGCCCTAGACTAATAGAGCACTATCACTAAATAAATATAAGCGCATTTACTTCCAATCGAATATTTATTTGTGAAACATAAAATAACAATAGAAAAACTTCGTTTCATACAGAAATCACGCCAAAATCCACAATACATTTTATAAATTTTACGTACATACCTATGTGGATGTAACAAATGTTGGTACAGCGGCCCTACCGCGAACTTCGAAATCCGCAAATTTCTCGCCTTCATTGGAGTAGGCCAGATACATGTAATGTCAAAATGCTATGCGCGTTTTTACTTGACAGATGACAGAATTATTTGATAGCCCCCTAATTAAAATAATTAATTATTGATAATTTGTCATTGAAGCTTTTACGTACTCTTACACTTACTATTCACGGCAGGAAATAAAGTACCAATATCATTTATAAATTTGTCATTAAAGTTTATGGGGGCCAAGGCACGATGGAGAGAATGTAACAGTGGTAATCAGCAGTCAAATAATGAACATTTATTAAATTCAGTCATCGTCTTATATACTATTTGCAGATTCATAATTTAGGTATAAGATAGGTATTCCGAAATAACACAACACGAATTTACCCGCGCCTAGCTCGCACTTCCTCGCGAGCGAGACGGCAACATCGGGTCTCTCATCCAACATCGCGAAGTGCATAAATCGGGTAGATGAGAATACAGCAACTTGCGAATACCCATCGTAGAAATTCTCATTAGCCGAATCGGCTGGAGTGCGGTGCGCTGTCTCGCTTTCTGTCTCGCTCTAACAGCATCGTAAATAGCGCGCGCTCCTGCGCGCGCCTCAGTTGTCTCCAGCCGTCGATGCGCACGCATGTCCCATAAGTTGATAACAACCTCTTTTAAGTCAATCAAAAATACAAAACGGCAAATATGGGTAAAAAGCCGCAAGCAAATACTAATGACACTTCTATGACGTCACACGTAAAGTGAAAGAGACAAAAGTATGATTTGACAGTACGGTACTCTTTTCGATGATTGTCAAAATATACGGAAAAAGTTTTGCGTAGATATTTGTTGAGTTTCAGTTTGGTTTCAGTTGTATAATTTTGAAAAATATTAGTGCAGATATTTATGACTTTTCAGTTGCTTACATGAGACATGCTCAGATAAATATGACAGGTAATATGTATTTTTGATTGGTAAATCTGTTCAAATACATATGTATCTTTCTATGCTCATTTATTTTTGAATCCTTGGATTAGCTCATATATTTATGAACTCGATGTACATACCGCAACGCCATCGAAGTTTTGTCAAGTTGGGCAAATTTGTCTGCTACTAGAACCAGAAAAACACTGCACATGTATTGTGTGAGTTGGATGCTGAGCAAATCGTATGAAAACTCTGAATTAGGTATTAAAAATATATTCCTCCTGCCGCCCAGAGGCCTATTTAAAGGTCTCCTTAAACAAAAGAAATTCTATTCTATTTCCTACATTATTAATTCAAAATTCTCAGGCAAATTTTATGGTCTGGGCGGCAAGAGGTTAGGAAAAATACAAGGCTCATGTAATTTTAATAATAAACTAGATTAAAGGGTCGTTTGCCAAAACGTGTATAACTAAACGAAAACATATGCATTAGCATAGTGTAAATCGAAAGGAATATGTCACTGATTATGATATAACAGTCCGTAAGATCTTTATCCTTCGTTTATAAGAATGAGACTCGAGTAAAGGCGATACACTCGAAAACTTGCTATCCTGTTTTCTCATCATAAACGATTTACACTTACCTGCAAAAAGCTAAGGAAACCCTCTTTGTTTTAAGTAACTTAAACCTTAACTTAATGGAATTAAGTTTCTTTCGGGTTATGATTATATTCAGGTTGGCCTTTTTGTCATAATAATCTTAAGAGAATAGTATCAACATATTAGAATAACTTCTTGGCCTGACAGAACTGACATTGACAGTTAATACCGGTAATCGTGTTGAGGGGTAAATCTCATAATACAGGTATTGCTGTCAAATAACTAAACCTCTAATATATTTGAATACCAATATTGATTATACCACTATTTTGACATTAACCGATATACGTAGCGAAATTCGCTATTACAGGTAATACCTTATTTAAAACCTGTATTCAGATTACCGGTTGCGATCCCTGATTTAAATATAGGGATAATTTGAAATTTGCACGTACGAGCTAAGCTACGTTAACTTACCCGCATGTATCAGCTGTAAAAAGTGACAATTTGATCAAATTAGGTATTAGCTACGAACAAATAAAACATGGAAGCCGCACGCCATATTAAATTGCCTTTCAAAAACGGTACTGAATTTTAGTTGACAAGTGTCACCCCCTCTTCAATGCATCACGGCAAAGAATTTCAAAATCAACCTATAAAAACTGAAACCGCCATTTAAAAATAGTTGTGATTGGTCTATCAAAGTTTTGATTGGCTATATTCTATAAACATTTGTCAAAGATGTTGCGCCGAAATATGCGCGGTGTTAAGAAAAGCGAGTGGACATAGCCAGCCCCTCTTGGCACAATTGAACAATTGTTTTTGGGGGCATTTTTGAGCTGGCGTTAGACGTCCATGTTATATATGGTCGCAGGGTATTGGCGGACTTTTAATACTGTTGCCATGTTATGCTTGAAATTTTGTGCGAGAATTTGCACGTGAGTGGTGACAATATCGATTTTAGCTGCACATGGAACATGTTAAAGGTGGCTTTATATGTATAGTGGTAGGCATTAGCGATATATATCCCTATTATGAAGTCTGTTTTTTTCTGAATACTACTATTTTTTTTGCAATGGACCCTCCATTACAAAAAAATAGAAAACAGATTTTGACATAATTTTTGTGTTACGAAGTAAAATTTTGTGTAACAAATTTTGGCACTGACACAAATTCAACAATACGAATCCAAATATCGCTTAAATTTGTCTTCTTATACTACTGCCGAAGGGTGTTGGAGAGACTATAATAGTTTGTATTACTAAATTTCGTAACACAATTGACGCGATCGTGATTTTTGTTTTAATGAAGGCCTTATATACATTTTTTTTGCAATCGACCCATTAAGTAGTGCAGAATATTTGTGACGTTAGCTAACAAAATGTCGACGGTGCTCATGTAGTTATATTATAAATAATCGATCCGCAAATAATGTGACGTCGCGTGTCGCAAGTGCCATGTAATTTACATAACAAAATTGTCCGTTTTGACAGAAAACGTCACATTTATGCTGAATATCAACATCATAAACTATAATATATAATATAATAGTTATAGTTTTTATTTACAATTTTAAGAGTTCCGTAGGCAAAAACGGAACCCATACTTTTGCCAAGTCTGCTGTCTGTATGTTCATACAGTCAACGGCCTTATTTAAGTATTAAACGTTCTTATTATGAAATAATCGAATGAACCAATTCCTTAACTATTTCAATGGCATTAAGGTAAAATTGTGTAAATATAATTTTAATATACCCTTGCGCTGCATTGTTGCATCAATAAAATTCTACACATATTCGGGAATATTACTTGGAAAGTCGAGAAAATATTTCAGAATTAATAAAAATACCACTAAATAAAACTATGAAAACGGATAAACGACGGATGTCATCCGCAGACCACGAACCCTGTAAAGTGTTCGAAACGTCGGAATGAAGTTAAAATTAGTTAATATACGCGAGTTTATCCGTTTTCATAGTTTTATTTCAAAAATACCACTATTAAACTTAGACCCAAATACTTTGAGGTTTAAAGCTTGGATAATTAAAAAACAAAACAAAAACCCGCCAAGTGCGAGTCGGACTCGCGCGCCAAGGGTTTTCCGTACCATTATCAAATTTAACATTAAAAAAACACAGTTAAATTAAATCAATCTAGTGTACCTCAAAAACCATAAGAGATAATTGAACAAAACCAAAAATCGTTGATAGAGTTTATTACTATTCATAACATTTTTTTTTAAAATTATATACCGCGTAGTTTCAAAAATAGAAGGAGGGGGTACATTTCAGACTTTGAGAGATGATATCTCGAAAACGGTACGCTTTAATAAAAATTATAGTGTTTTCATAGCGTCAGTAGTAGTGTCTAATTGAGCCGATTAGGCATACAGACATGGAGAATTGTATGAGAACAATATACAGGGTGATTCTTAAGTCATGAGCAGGAGTCAACAGGGTACTAGGGACGGTCAGTCGGTCACGCTGAGCAACTTTTACTTCGGAGACAACCAAGAAATTGCATAAAAAATCTCTTAATTATGAGTTAATTCATACTTAACTATCAATTAACTCATAATTAAGAGTTTTTTTTGGTGATTTCTTGGTTGTTGCCGTAGTGAAAGTCGGTCAGTATGACCGTCCGTAGTAGCCTGTTCACTCCTGCTCATGACTCACGAATCACCCTGTATAAGACAAAATATTATACAGTGTGTTACCATGACCCGGGCTTTAACGAAAATGGGTAATAATACGCATTACTAGCAATCGTTTTCAATTATTAACATTTGAGAAATAATTAAATTGACCGTACAGTTAATTTTATTTCCTCCGAACGATCAATGAAACGCGTGTACTGCTTAGTTGTCAAACGTTATGAGTGGTATGGTAGTGGTTCATTTTGAAGTACATTGCTTCTCAATTAACTTTTCTTAGAAAGTTAATTACTTTTAAAATTAGCATTTTGAATCGAATAATGTTCACGGTCTGGCTAAAAATCTGCATCGCATTCCTCGGTTTCAATAAAAGCCAGTCTCATGTTAACACACTGTATAATTCCGTATTCTTTTATATCACTGACATTTGACAGATATGTTATTTTATTTCTTTACAAGTTTATGGTTTTACCCAAGTTTTACCTAAGTAGTGACACATATAAAACTCTTTAACACTTTCCCTCACTATTAGGAAAACTATGTAATCCCAAGTCGGCTCTAAGTTTTACTAGCCTAGGCTTTGGGACAGCCTTAGTTAAGAGATCAGCTAACTGATCTGCTAAGGATGTCTTCATTACTTGGACAAGACCCTATTGTACGGTTTCACGAACGAAAAAGTGTCTCACCTGTAACATGTCAAAGGACCCCCCTTTCCATGTTAGCAGTATATGAAACATAATAGTAATCTTTTTTAAAGTCGGTTAAATTCCACACTAGTGTCAGATGGCAACTGTAATAACTAAAATCTTTCTCATAACACAAGTACGCTTTGTCGTTTGAAATCGTAGATGAATTCTCGGAGAGCTTAGTCATTTATAATAAACCAATTTATTAAGACACTTAATTAATAGAATAATTTGAACCTTATTTCAATGTCATAGAGCTTGTACCGTATAAATTATTGTCTTAAAATCAGGTTGTTTCTTGAATGTGACGTGATACTTAAAAAGAATGCCGCACGCGAAAATATTCGTTACAAAATTGAACCATATTATAAAGTATTAAAAAAGGGCGGACCTATGAACTTGCATTCATATAAAAAAAAACTAAAATGTTTATGATACAAACTATAGGTTCATGCCCAATAGGCGTTTATAACTAGATGTGTTCACACCCATTGATTAGGTCAAATTGGACTTTATGTTAATTAAGAAATACGATTTAATCTTTGTAAAGTTTAAACGGAGTTATGAAATTCAGTATGGGTTTTCAAAATACCAATGGTATGCAAGAAGGTGTGAATAGGTTAGTGGGGAAGGGGTAGTTTAAAAGCGTGTGCACGAGCAAATTCGGGATGGTCTCTGGGATCGGTCTCTGATCTTTTGGTAGCTTGCGGAACGTTGGACGAAGTTCTCATAGTGCAGGTTTAGGTCATTCTAGGTTACCTGTATTATGTCCTGAAGTATGGATTTTGCTAGTATCTTGTGATTCTAGTGAGGTCTGGTTTTGGACATGGTATAGGGAAACTAGTTGTGGGGTTTCGTTTTGTTATTTTTTCTACTCCTGACCTTTTTTTTGCTAGTTACATAGCTACGCACACTATTGTAAAGATATACATAATTACATCTGTCAAAAGTCTATAGTCTATTTCTCAAAAACGCACTCTCAGCCAGTAACGTAAAGTCGCAGCGTTGTTCGGAAAGAGAAGGCACGCGAGATATATGGGCATCTCTCGCTGCCAGACGTCGTCACTTTCCGAACAGACTCAAAAACGTACTGCGGTCTGCCACAGACTACCACATCACACCCATGATGGACGCCATATTGGATTTGGTCCCATCTTCGAGTTTTTACACTGCTATCAACAGTAGTACGCGATTATTTATTACAATAATAACAATTATTAACTAAATATTTAGAAAATAGAATAAAAATTAGTTTTTTTCAATTATTTTAATTTGATATTATTATATTTTTGTACCAATAACTAATTTCGTATTATGCAAAAGTATTTTTATCACAGGCAAGTAAGCACGATTTTAAAAGCAAAGTTATCCATAGACAATGACAGCTGCATTAAAAAAAAACCTTCCCGCTTTCCGCTAGCAGTTAAAAGTTCTGCCGCGAACTCCGACATTGAGTTTCGATCATTTGTCTCTGTCACTTGAACAAAATTATTATTAGAGTAACAGAGACGGATGCTCGACTTTTGCGAATTTCGAAGTTCGTGGACGGCCCCCAGTTCAGTATAGCGCTCGGTTTGATTTGAGTCGATTTGCATTGAAGTTTGTGCAGTGCCTAAAATCTATCTAAAATATGAGTTTTTCATCATTAATTTTTAATGTTCTGCCTGCTTTTCTTGGGAATGCAGGTAGGGATGAGCTATCAATGTTATATTAGATTAGTTATACAAACTATGCGCTTATTGGTGACAACTGTAATATAGGATATTTTATAAGTTCTCTGTATGCTATGCCTCTTAGTCGTAGAAAAAGTATAGTATGCAACGTTGTATTACTAGTTCAAAAAATGCTCGCGACGTCTTAAATTGCGATACTCGCCCTTCGGGCTCGTATCGCAACTCACGCCGCTCGCACTTTTTGACCCTTGTAATACCACTATTGCATAAAATACTATTAAATAATTTTGTGTTAAATTTTGTGATTTTAATTATTTCATTACTTGTTGTTTTGTGCTCCAGAATAACGCTAGTGTTTGATATTCTAAAGTAGTGTAAAGTTTGGTTTTGTGCATAGAGTTGTTTTAATTTTAATAGACTGTAGCTATTTCAGTTAGTTATATATTGCCCAGGCAAGTGCAAATATTTTAGAATATTCGTAAAGTTTAGGCTACAAATCAATAGGCTATTAAAAGTTGTAAATTCTTGTTTTCTACTTTAGTGCCATTCATTAATTATGTTCAATATGTGAAGTTTTTGGTTTGGATTATTTTAGTGATATTTAGCACTATAATGAAGACAAAAGAAGACCATCCTTACGCCCAAAACATAGGATTGGAACCTGGAACGTCAGGGGGCTCTTAAAGCCTGAAAAACTGTCTGTTATCGAGAAGGAGATGAGCAAACAAAGGGTCACGATCCTAGGACTGGGAGAAACACACATGAAGGGTGCAGGGCATTTCACATCAAGGAACGGCTACACGATGTTCTTTTCTGGCCACGAAACGGAGAGCAAAAATGGAGTAGGTATTTTGGTATCGCCTCAGATGGCTCCATTTGTCACGGGTTATAACAACATCAGCGACAGAATAATATGTATTCGAATAAGCTGTAGCCCTATGCCACTTAATATTATTCAAGTCTATGCGCCAACTGCTCAATCAACGCAGGAAGACATTGACAACTTTTATGGCACGCTTGAAAGCACTATGGCGACCATGTCAAAACGGGAAATCCTGATCGTACAGGGCGACTGGAATGCCAAGGTGGAACAAACTATCAATGATGACCACATCCGTCACATACTCGGAAGATATGGACTGGGAGCCCGAAACGAGAGAGGGGAAAGATTTATTGACTTCTGTGTTGGTCACAACTTGGCAATTACAAACACTCACTTTAAACATCACAAGCGCAGATTATATACGTGGATATCGCCCGGTGACCGCTATCGTAATCAGATAGACTATATTACAGTGGCAGGTCGATGGAAGTCATCTGTAACGAATGTGAGAACTTTCCCCGGGGCAGACTGCGGTAGTGATCACCAGTTGTTGGTTGCGGACCTGCGCCTGAGACTGAAGTCATTTCGTCACAAGTCAAAACGAGTAAGAAGACTATCAACACAAGAATACGATTACTTCCAGAAGCACCTGGAGCCGAAGCTGGGGGATATTGTCGAAATGTCAGACCCAGGGGAACAATGGGTAATTTTAAAAACAAAAATCAATGAAGTGTTGGACTCCATGGCACACAATACTGATACGAGGAAGGGTTGGATGTCAAATGAAGTTTGGAAAACCATACAAGAAAGGAGAGAGCTTAAGGGTGGTCCAAAGAGTAGTCATTTTCAGGAAGATTATACGCGACTGACTAAATTAATTCGGAATCTATGCAGAAGGGACAAGAACAAGTATTTGGAAGACATCTGCATAGAAATCGAAGCTCACGCGGATAAATATCAATCTGCAGACCTGTTCAAAAAGATCCGCCACATCACGAACAAGTTTAAACCGACATCTTGGGTAATCGATGACAAAGACGGGAAACCAATTCACGACCTCTGTCAAGTGGTAGAAAGATGGAGAGAGTATTGTGAGCAACTCTATCAGGATCAGCAGAATGTAGTCCCTACGGAGCACTTTGAAATGGCAAACGATTCAAACGAACCAGAACCCAACATTCTACGTTCCGAAATTGAAGACGCAATACGAAAGCTGAAAACAAATAAGGCTCCAGGACCAGATAACATCACAGCGGAAGTACTGAAAGCTATGGGTTATAAAGGTATCACCTGCTTGCACAACATCTGCAACGCCATTTGGAAGACCGGTACGTGGCCCTCTGACTGGATGCACTCTGCTATACTCACCCTGCATAAAAAGGGATCGGTACGCGACTGCAACAACTATCGTACAATAGCATTAATTTAAGTAAGATTCTCCTTCACGTCATTAATCCAAGGCTAAGATCATATCTTGATTGGCAGATACCGCAAGAGCAAGCGGGTTTCGTTAAGGGGAAGGGAACTCGCGAGCAAATTCTAAACCTTCGCATAATAATAGAAAAATGCTACGAATTCAACATCCCAATGTACATGTGTTTCATTGACTACCAGAAGGCTTTCGACTGCGTGAGGTGGGGAAAACTGTGGGAGATACTGGCTGAACTTGGAGTCCCGAAACACCTTATAGCCCTTTTGCGAAGTCTCTATGGGTCTGGTTATGGAACGGTGACCATTGGAGGCGTCACGTCCAAGAGCTTTAAATTCCAGAAAGGAGTACGACAGGGATGCATTATATCTCCCATTTTATTTAATATATATGGGGAATATATAATGCGGCACGCCCTTGAAGACTGGGAGGGTGGTGTGAAAATCGGAGGAAAACTTATTTCGAACCTGCGCTACGCGGACGATACCACCCTCCTTGCATCGTCCGAAATGGAAATGGCGGAACTTATCAAACGTCTGGAAGAAACCAGTCGCAGACTGGGGCTCGAAATAAATACAACAAAGACGAAATTGATGATAGTGGACCGTTTTGATTCTGAGCAGCGCTCCGGGGCATTAGACGCTTACGAAACAGTAAACCATTTTCAGTACCTAGGATCAGTAATCACAAATAAAGGTACCTGTAAACCAGAGATACGCAGACGCATCGGAATGGCTAAGACAGCAATGACCCAACTCGACAAAATATGGAAAGACAGGAACATTTCGAACAGCACCAAAATACATTTAATCCGCACACTAGTCTTCTCCATATTCCTTTATGGTGCCGAAACCTGGACGCTGAAAGCCGCTGACAGACAGAGGATCGACGCTTTCGAAATGTGGTGTTGGCGCCGTATGCTAAGGATTCCGTGGACAGCCCACCGCACAAACGCCTCGGTCCTCAAAAAACTCAAATTGGAGAACGCCCAACGTCTGTCCTCTATATGCCTACACCGGGTTGTCACCTATTTTGGCCATATCGCTCGAAGGGGGGCCGATAATTTGGAAAAACTAGTGGTAACGGGAAAGGTTGAGGGCAAAAGACCTAGAGGACGAAGCCCCAAGAGATGGTCAGACCAGATATCCGAACAGCTGGATCTTCCCATTACCACCGCGATCCATCAAGCCACAGATAGAAGCAGTCGGAGGCATATCATAAGCCGCAAGTGGAGTCACGATCCTCAGTAATGGGGGAACGATTAAGAAGAGAGAGCACTATAATGATCTTGATTGGAAGTATCACATATTATAGTTATTTAGTGTTTTTTTAATAACTATGGGATAGGGAGAACTAGTTCAATCCAGCACAGTCTGCTGGGCAATTAGAGAGAAAGAACAGGTACCAGAACGGTGACAACGTCGGTTCTTGCTTTCTAACTGGCGTTCTTTAGTTTAGTGTTGTAAATATCTGGTGGGTCCAGACAGTTACCAGCATTTATTGAGACTGGTGTTTTACCGTGCCGGACGATTTGGAAAGTCAACTCTGATTTTCTAAATTAGCCAGTTGCTTAGTCCTTTTTATCTATATATTTATATATTCACATTTATTCGTCAGTTTGTTCCTTTTCTGTCCCAATCCCTATCGAGAAGGAACAAACAGCACACGGGAAAATAGGGTGTTAGTCTAATGGAGTTTTCCCATCCGAAGTAGGTAGCTTTAGCCTAGAATTTCCCATTGCACATCGGGAAATTACGTGTGTAAATTAAATGTGCACAACGGGGTGCTAGTTTGCAAATATTTCGGTAGAATAGTTGGATAGTGTAGCTGTTAGGGCTAGGAATATTATAGGCGTAGGTTTTGTAGGATTCAAGTAATTTTCTTATCTTCCGCGATGAATAAAGCTATTATATATTTTCATTAGTTAGCTAGGTTCCGATACATATATGGCTTCTTAATTTGTTTATGTAAATTATTTACGGGTTTATGGGTTACATTTTAATGTACAATTAGCTAGGATGTAGTGTGGGTTTAGGGACAAGTTAGGACTTTATTACATATATTTATTTATGACACAAATAGACAAACCTGACATACTATTTGACAATTTATATTTTGCTCCTTGCTATTCTACTGGTAGTATAAAATATTGTGAGAAAACTAAAATAAATAGCTCACAATATGTAGTAACGTTAGAAGCACTTTGTTTTTGAAAATGAAAAGAAAATATTTGTTTGCCCGTCTCTTAGCAGTGAGTACTAAGACTTCATTCTGTTTTCTGTGGTTCTGTATTTTTCCAACACGACCTTAAGAATACAAGGTCATACCTACTATCACAAATCATACTAGTAACGGTATGTAATTTTCAATGAGTAATTTATCCAGGCTAGATCGCAGTAAGATCGTAGTTTATTTTGGTCTGAAAGTATGATACAAAATGGCTACACCTACAGTTTGGATAATATTATTTCATTGAAACCAATACAAGAAATGTATTGCAAAAATTACAGAATTCTGGATAACTAGAGTGGAACTAATACTTCTGCTCCTACCAGTATTTTGTTATGTTAAATGTCCCTTTGCAAATCCTCTCATACAAGACAAGAAATGTCACAAAATAATGACAGGAAGGACTAAAAGGTCATGTCATTATTAAGTTCCTTCAGAACTTCAGTGCCTTCAGCACGGGGGCGGAATCCTGACCTTGCAACTGGAAGATGGATACGGATGCTGCGGGGCGGGGCAGTTTCTCTAACTCCAAATAAAAATATTTTCATTATAAAATTAACTATACATAACTTCTTTGTTAACATTGTGACATGTTATTAGACAATTTTTACATACTTTACAACATTCTTTCTATCTGACAAATTAACTATGACATAATTTACATCTGACATTTACCTTACCTATATTCTGACATATTATTTCTTATTTTAAATGATTTCTTACACTTAGATTAAATATGCGTATTAAGATACTCAACTCTTACCTATATGCGAAAAGGATTTCGGTTACTGACAACGGACACAACGAAGGGTTTCTAAGTACACATTAACGATCATTTGGCCAATTTACTGATCCAATTCAAGATATTAACTTTATTTATTTCAGTTTATTTGATTATTTATTATTAATTCATAAAGCAGTATTAGAAGTAGGTAATTTGAATTCTAGATTTTCTTTTTAGAATTTTCAGATTTTATTTTTAGTATTCAGGTGATGTAGGTTAGGTGTTAGAGCGTTTATTTATATATAGGGGGGGTTAGTATATATAAGGGGGGGGTGTTACACACCCAAATATGCTTTGTTCGTTTATGGAACTCGGGGTTATGGGCAAGGCGTATGGCTGCTTCATTGTCGACGGCAAGGGTTGGTACTCCTTCAAACTGTGTTAGCTTGCAAAATATGCGCTGAAGCCAGCGTAACTCGCGCGCTCCTTCACTCGCTGCTACAATTTCAGTAGTAGAGATGGCAACTGATGGTTCTCGCTGACTTAGCCACGAAATAACTCCGCCAGCAAAAAGACAGCTGACTCCTGTCGTGGAGCGTCCTGTAAGCTCATCACCAGCGTGATCCACTTTCGATGAAAACTTTTGTATAGCGCGCGTTGTATATAATCCCCTAGGAAAGGATAATGTTCCTTTCAGATACCTAAATATCCTTTTAACTCTTAGCCAGTCATCTTCAGTAGGGTTTTCTATATTCATGGATACGACTTCAACCGCGTACGCTATATCAGGGCGTGTACCTGTCATCAGGTACGCTAGTGCACCTACTGCCTCTCGGTAAGGGAATATCTTAGAGCTGATATATCTTGAAAACGGTTCGCTTAAATCAAAATGTGATGTATAAACCTTTATATGAAGGGTCCACGGAAAAAACATGTTCATTGCTTAAAAAAATAGGGCAAATTCACACCTGAAAAAAATGATAAACCTGTGATAAAAGTAAGGTGGTTTTTCCTTCTGTAATTTGAATTGACTAGACATGTTCTTTCCGTGGACCCTTCATATCATTCTCAAAGACCTTATTGATACCCCACACGAATATAATTATACATATAAAAAAATTCTATCCCTCAATTACATATATGGAGGGTCCCAACCACAATTTGTTTTTACAATATAGTATCATAATTCTGTAGCGGTTCGTACAAAACATATCCTTACCAAATTTCATTGCTGTAGCATTTATAGTTTCCGAGTAGATCGGCTGTGACAGGCGGACAGAGGGACGGACAGACGGACATGACGAATTTATAAGGGCTCCGTTCTTTCCATTTTTGATACGGAACCCTAAAAACAAGTACAGGAGTGGAAAAAATCAAAGTGTTAAATAAGACAATAATATTTCAATTAATAATTTGAATATTAAATGATAATGCTAGCGAAAGTAATACAACATATGGTAGGTATATAAGCATAAGCGTAGTACAATGTTCGTAATATTAAACACTTTTTAATTTTTTAATATATTTCTATGGATAACATTACTAGAAACTTAAAAATAAATTGTGACGAAATTCAATTGAACATAAAAAAATATAAAAATTTATATAAGTAACAAACCGAAACTTGTAATTGTATTATGCAAAAAAATATTAAAAGTTATTTGAAACTGAAATCGTCGTTCTTAGTCGGTGCTTCGTAATATTTCTTAAACTTTAGTGCTACAGCGTCTAGGGATGTGGTTCTATTTAAAAACCTCGTCTGATGCCAATTTTCATTGGATTCATACTCCCATTTACCGTCGTTATAAATAAAAGACCAACCAGAACTCAAACCAGACCAATAGTCAGAAGTAATGACAATAGCTACCGGGCTTCCATTCTTGTCGAAAAATACTTGCCCTGCAAAGTCTTTGTAATTATTTGCTGTAGTAAAATCATATGAAAGCTTAACCCAATTATCAGATTCGTCTTTGGTGTCCGTTGCCACAATTCCGATTGCAAAAGACTCGTCAATAAATTTATATCCCCATGGGTCATACCACCACCCTTTACCGATCATAGAAATGCTTTTACTGTAAATCCAATCCCATTCTATCGAATTATAATATTCCTTCCATGACATGAATTTATTTTCCTCATAAAATTTAGATTCATTTTTACTGTTTTGGACTCTTTCCAGTGCCTTTGAAATGGTACTTAAATTTTTGTTTTTAAATATTTTCTTTAATTGTTTCATTTTAAAAGTTTCTATGGGTCTCAGACACAATGGATCTTTGTCTGCTAGACTTACTGCAGCATCCCGTTTTCGACGTGTGTTGCCAGAATACGGTTTGATGAAATAATACCACCTGTTCTCTACTTTAACAGTACTCCATTGATTACGGTCGTAAGGATACGGTCTAGCGCGATCTCGCGTTATTTCACATAGTAGTTCTATGACTTCGTTGAACTCATTCCGGTGGCCTGTGGCGATGTACGATGTCATCAGACGTCTTATCCTGTCGAGGCGGTCATAATCTCGTCGCCCTATAATGTGTACGGCATTTTCTTCAAATCGTTCTCCAGGATCATCCGTTCTAATCCTTCTATCTGGACCAATAAAGATATTGGCTGGCATCCAATAAGTCAATAAATGCACCAGATCTTCATTATCACGTAATACGTCTAGGCTCCTATTTAAACCATTGAAGTAATTTTCGTGCAATTTCACCAGTTCACACAAGTGGAGTCTAATGTCTTGACTAAGTTCATCATCATCGGTGTATAGATTTAAAGAATAGTTAGCCAGAGTGCCAACAACATTCAGAATACCACCTTCGACGTCAGGTTCTCTATTCTTTCTTGCAGCTAGAGTAAAAAAATACCTCAGATTTGCGGGGATGATGTGATGTCTTGCTAGTGGAGCGTTATTTTTTATACCAGTTGTTACCTCGTCTAATTCTATGGGCAACGGTCGCGGCATAAGGGCCTGGTTCATACACTCGGCTTCTATGGGGCCCCCGTCGAGTCCCCCATCGCCCCATCCAGCGTAAACACTACCAATGATAAAAATTAAATGGACCGCACATATTCTTCGTAAGACTAACATGCTTTTTTATTTTACGAACACTATTTGAACACGTTTCATTATATTTATTCCGACTGATGGTAAAATCGTGGAGCCCGTTGTTTTATAGCCAGAAATTTCCGAAATATGTTTATAACTGACGCATATACATTATTGTTGTGACAGGATAAGGTGACCACAGGAGGAAAATAATTTGAACCAATAGTTTTATCAATAAATTGGGCCATAAATTACATTATATTACGTAGGGTATATTGTAGGGGGATATTGTTTTAAAAAACTCACTTGTATTAAACTGAGGCTTGAACCCATGATCTGGTCCCTAGGTCCGGTTTCCGAGTCCTATCGCTGGGCTTAATACTAACTTTCCGCACAGTCGTCCTAATTATACAATCTTCTCTCAGGACAAAATAAGGATGCAACTATTTTCTCCTGAGAGACATTGCATCTAGGCCAGAAACAAAGGTACACTCAACCAATTGGAACCATAGGCCACTGAAGGACCATGTGAAAATGAAAACTAGTTTAAAATGTCTTGCAATCTAATTGATATCGTTATTCTGACATGAGTGCTGAGCGGCCTACGGATCCAATTGGTTGTGTGTACACTAGTGAGATGGCCGAATATATATACCTACGGCCAGTGCCGGATTTACCAGTAGGCCAAGTAGGCCATGGCCTAGAGCGGCAGATTTTAGGGGCGGCAGATTTGGCGGAAAAAAAAACTTTTTTTTTGCAATAAAATAATTTGGCAGATTTTACAAGCGGCAGATTAGAAGCGAACTCTCTTAAACTTCGGCCGTGGCGGCAGAATTATACAGGGTGGAAGGGAACGATCGAGTCTACCAACCAGTACGATGAACTTTCAGACATATACATGGAAAAGTCAATTTTAACCAACATACTCGTACTGTGACTGATTTTTTACAATTAAAGAACAAACGTAATTAAAGAAAGTTACTTGATAATTAACAAGTAAAGAAACAATCAGAAAAAAGTCACATATACCTATTAATGTAATGGAATTTACAACGTGCGTTTCAGCACTTTCTTCTTTGCAAACTGGCAAACTTACGATATAATGATGTATTTCGATGAAATTAGCTTAACAGTGGATTGTGGCCGCTGTGGGTGTTCACGGGTAACCGACCAATATATGTAGCTTAGGATCATGTCTTAAGGTAATGCCACCTTTCGAGACTTCATGATTATTTTCAGAGCATTTGTTGGTACCTGCTTTAGTAGGTGATTGTTCACCTAATATGACCGGCATATTTAAGCCGATTTTAGCGCCCTTGTATTCCGCCCTTAGGTATATTTTATATACGTATTCAAAGTAAATGTAGTACCTACTTTGTATACACTGCAGTTTGGAAAATGCCTGACACTAAGATTAAACGCCAGCTATTTTCTACGATTTAGAAATCCCGTTTCATTGCCAGCTTCGAATCAGGAATATTCTTCTCATTGAAAGCCAGCTGCCAAACCAGGCTACAAGATGGGACTAAAGAATTGCCATTTGGTAAGTCTACTTCGAATCAGGAATATTTTTCTCACATGGGAGCCAGCTATGAGCTACCAAACCTGGCTACAAGATGGGACTAAAAGTTGTTGTCTATAATTGTTAATTATAAGATAACTCTAAAGCCAAATAATAATGTTTACTGGTTTTATTGTATCATTGATTGATTTGTTGTTTGCGAGTGAGCGTAGTAAAAATATTTTTTATTAACTATAAAAACCGAGCTAAAATTTATTAATTGGTTTAATTATCCTCAGAATGATTTTTAATTTTTTAATGTTAGGACTTTATTTTTCCAATTTAAGGACCGCTATCTAGAGTTTGTGTGGTAAGGGTAGAGTCGTATATTATTATTAATATCCATACAAAGTACAACTCCAGTCTCTTCGCATAAACTCTAATGTCTCTAATCTACCACTGTATCGGTCACTGTATGTATGTTGGCTAGGCGTCCATCCACTGTCATACCAGCTAAAAGTTCGCGTACTGTACAAAGTTAGAAAAGGTTCCGCGAACACCGAAGTTTGTAAATTTCGAGGATTTGTATCTGTCACGCTAATGACGCCTTCATTGCCCAAAATTTGCGGATTTCGTAGTTCGCAGTAGGGATGCTGGATTTCCTTTCCTGCCACGAACGGACCGTTACGCACACACCGCACACACGGTTGTGAAATGAAATACCTGCCAAAGTGTCCAAGTGTTCCTAGACGACTACCTAATGTACGAAGCTTTTTTACGTTTCGACTTTCTTCGTGATTTTCCTAACAAATTATTCAAATTAGCACAGTGGATAGGGGCGGCAAAATATAAATGGCCTACAGGCGGCAAATTTCTAAATCCGGCACTGCCTACGGCTAGCAATGTTTTATCTTGATTTACATCTTGTCGCGGTAGGCTGAACAGGTATTATACTGAATGTATAATACCCTCTCTCTCATATCTAAGTTATGAAAAATCTCTACTTGGCAAAAACATGGTATAGGTAATAAAACCATGATCCAAATAAAGAAAGTAATCCAATGCTTCGGACGACACTCGATCGTCCTCGGACCTCCATTCTGTTTTACTCGGAACACAAGTCTGCCGCTGCTACCAATTTATCAAAAATCATATAAACATAGGTACCTTATTGCTATTGATAGTATAAGACAGTTTAGACTGTCCTTAATGTGACGTCATCTATAAAATAAATAGTTAGCGGTTTGGTACTTATACATACCTTAGCGGCCTAAGCCTCAAATGTGTAAATAAGGAAAAATATACTAAATAACATTATGACTTACATGATAACTAAAATAAGCCGCCCCATAAAGCGACAATTCGGTTTTAATAAGATTAGATAGATTTAATGTTTTGTTCACAAATCGACGGCCCCTACGTAAGTTGTCGTAACTTGAAATTTGGGTTTTTCTTTTTATTTCATAAAGCATTATATCTTTTAGCAATGTTTCCGTTCCACGAAGAAAAAATTAAAAAAACCTATTACAAATAGGTTTTTGACACCCGAAAACTATCGTAACTTAAAAAAGCACCGTCGTATACTGTAGTAAGTGTACTTACGATAGTTAATATGGGGCGGCCACCCGCGCTCGCGCAGCGTAAGTACCAGTTACGATCTTATACGCGGTGGGGCAGAGGTTTTTCAAGAGCGATAATTTTTTACCAAAAACTAACAACTAGATGAAACAAAAACGGATAAACGATACATTTTATTCGATAAAAGTAAGACACTACATCGGAAACAAACTCAAAGTAACTGCGAAACCAAAATTAATTTTCGAAACGACCGTTGGAGTTAAGCAAAATGTAGTCTGAGAGGAAATAAAAGACAGTTCAGAAATAAAAATGATTTAAAACCACTAAGCAAAGTTAGCAATCTGTTCGAGTTCACTCAGAAATCAGTTGTGAATTTATTAGTATGGATGCTGACAATTTTTTAATAATACCGGTGAATACTGTAGTATGTTATCACTTACCACAACTTACTTCGGAGTTAAAGATAGGTGTTTTGTCTTAAGTTTAACATACTACTATTTACGTTGGATTTTATTATTTTTTTTGTGTTGTATGTGTACTTGAGACATTTTTCGTCGGAAATTGTTTTTAAATTTCTATTGTAAGTGATATTTAAGACAGTATGCGCCGGATCAAATACAGAGTTACTACAATTTACAATTATAATGTCGGCGTATTTCAATAATTTTTGCTCGGTTTACCGCTTCTTTTTGAACCAAACGATAAATAAATGCATAAGTCGTTGTTATAAAACGGCATTTTTTGTGATAGTGACGACGACAAAACAATCATATCACTTGCATTATTAAACACTGCAGCAGTTGGTGGGTTCATTTATGAGTATTTAGTCATCGTTCATCAGTGAAATCATCGTCTGTAGTTCGAAGATTTGACTGCTGACTGAATGAAACCGCCAACAGCTGCAGTATCTAATCATGAAAGCGACACGACTGTTCTTTAAGAATATAATTACGTTGAAAGACGCTTGATATCGATCTCATAATTATGATGTAGTTGAAGCTGAAGGCATTTTTGTCAACTGATTTTTTATTATGTCTTTGCACTGTGAGAGAAGTCGTTAATCTGCCATGTCTATAATGATAATTTCAAAACTACGTTCCTAATGCTGAATGATAGACTGTTTTTGTGTACTAACTAAATGCACAAAATTATAATAAAACGGCTAAACTCATGTATATTCGGTAAATATAAAAAGTGGAAAATAAACAGATGAGCACCAAGCGGCTCGCTGAGCCCGTTGAGATAAACGGGTTGAGGGTGGTCTTGCGCCGGCACTGATGCCAGGTCCAACTGCGGGTTTATGTCACCGAACACTACGTAACAGATGATAAACACACGAAGTCACTGTGTGCACAAAACCATCATTATTATCTCGGAGATTACCGGCTTCCATGCCGTTGGCTCAGTCCAGCCCCCATTCCGATTAAAAATAGTCTTAATCGCTCTGTATATCTTCCGTGGCAGGTAGCATCTTTACCGTACCACCATCCTCGCTTTATCCTGTCGCTTTATCCTGTGCCTGTATCGTATGCGTCCACCACAGCCGAGCTATATCTATCTCCCTGTCCTTGACACTCCGAATGTGCTCCGAGTCTTGTAGACCCATTACGTCGCTCCTTACCGAAGTCGTACGGTATCTCATAAACACCCGAACTGCCAAGTGAATTTCCGTCCTTTGGAGATCGTAAGAAGTAATCATATTGGTATGATGACGCAAAATGGTCTTAATGCTACACCTTCGGCGTACTAGGCGTCCAATTCCGCTTGTCACTCCTGTAATATGAGGCAAGAATGATGGTGCCCTCTCTACTGTGTGGTGATGTCGAATCGTCCCTGAGCTCCTTGTACGCTGACTTTGTCTCCAACCATATCTGTTCCTCTCCAAGCTCTCCAACGTCTCGGTTCGTCTGACATGTTGCAACATTTGTAATAGTTTAGATAACAGGAGGTAATAAATAGGAGAAGCCTGTGTCCATCAGTGGACTGAAATAGGCGAATGATGTGATGTGAATAAAAGATATAAACTCATTTCGCATGTATTATGAATCACAGAACCGCGAGGACAGGTTTGCGAGATAATGGTATAAGTCAGTTAGCAGGTAGCTTTTCTATAGACTTTTTGTGACAGACGATCACTCTGACCTAGCATTAATAACCCATCAAGAAAACGAAGTGTCCCATCCACCTCTCTCTTAAATGTGAACTTTATTCTGGGATGCATCGCATTAAGATCGGTTAGTAACACATCAATAACTCTATCAGGAATTACAGCAAAAACGTCATCCACATTTTGTAACCAGCATTTCTGCCTTTTCGGACAACTCTAGAATGCCCTGTGCTTAAATTTATCCATGAAAATGTTGACCAGTACCAGAACTACATTATAAGAGAACTCGAAGTGTTCGATGAATTTCATGTGCACAGTCGTTACGAGCTACAATATCTTTAATAATTTTTATAGTTTCCAATACTCGCAAACAATGAAGCTACATCAAACTCAACTACATAGTCTCGTCTTCATTCAACACGACATTTTCTAAAAACTATACAAAAACACTTTACCTGATCTATTTTTCATAATATAACATACAAAAAAACTATTCACCTGCTTAATTTTCTCAAAATATTCCATCAGGGTTCCATAAAAATACTATTAATTTTTTTGTTAAAACGCATAATATAGTAACTAACGAAAAGTTTTTATAATGTGTCCGCAAAATAATGTTGTAAATAACAGATACGACAAAACTTACACGCTTAATTCCAACGTATCTTATAGTATGTATTACTTACGATCAATGACCATTTATGACCACCGGCGTAAAGTAAAGTAAGTAATACATACCACAATTTTTAGATTCTCTTCTCCGTCATATACTGTCGTAAGTGCAGTTCTGGCAAAAATATGAAATATATCAGAGAAGTAATTATATCACTATAAAGATAGTATCTTTGTTATTGATTATGCCAATTTTCAAAGTAATCCATTGAACTATGTGACTACCGTACACATTTCAAACTTTAAAGTGCTCTCCTGTAAACTTGCCATTTTCAACTTACGACAACTTACGTAGGGGCCGTCGAAATGTTTATAACATAGAATAAAAATTAATTTCTTTCAAATTAAAAACATGTTTTATTCTGGGAGTAATTTTAACTAAACACCGCGTACTTTACCCCACCGGACTCTACTAGTTCTGAAACTCGTATTAATTTCCAAAAAAAAACCCTCCCAGAGCGTTCATTCTGCATCCCAAAACCTGGCAAACGGGAATGCAATTATTTTTGGCTACCCTGTGTACCTACTTAACTAAAAAGGTGAGAAATAAAGTAAAAATGGTCATATCCTTGCCTCCGACCGGTCCGATGCTCGACCGGTCACGGTCACGGTCTTCGGATCATAAAAATCGAAACCATTTATCTAGTTCCAAAATATAACTATTATGCTTACCTATTTACATGAGCTTTTCAAACAAACTTCACCGAATCCAAAATCCTGGTTCGAGTATACACCGTGTTTTTATTGATTTCCGTTAAATTAAAAGGAAGCTTATTTAGGTCAAAAATGATCTATTTCTCTAAGAAACTAGTGTCTTAACTCTTACTGTTATTGAATTATTAAAAAAATAAATTTAATGACTGAACAAGTGTATTGCAACCATTATTACACCCTAATGTTACTTATTATGACATGTGCCGTCAGCAGCCGTCAGTCGGCCGAGATCTTATTTTTAAGGTTCTCTCACACTTACCATTACAATTATTATGTATGAAAACGAAAAACAATTTTTTTTTTCGAAATTAACAAAAACCGATATACCAGGCAACTTCTATTAATGTTCCAAGTAACCTGTCCAGTTTAACGGAAATCAATAAAAACACGGTGTAGGTATATGTATTATGAACGAGAATATAATATAATATAGCCAATAAGTTGCTCTTTAACACGTCTAAATGCTCTGCTCTGTGTGCACATTTAGTCGTTCTGCGACTCCTTTTATGCAACAGTATACTATACCCAACTAGCAAAATTTCGTCATATAATCGTCGCGGAAACGTAACATATTCAGGCTTTTAGCTTATGAAATTGGTCATAAAAACGTAATAATTACGTTTATATAACGCGATTTGGGCCCATATTACTCAGCTTTTTAGCCATATAAAAGCCATTTAACTGAAACTGCCACCACTTATTAGTCATATAATAATCATCGCCGTGACCACTTTATAGCTACCTAGCTGTATAATAGCGACTTATATAGCTTTTATATGATTTTTAATCATATAAGAGCCATATAACCGTTGAGTTAGTTATTTATTGATCATATAATTGCTACTTATATGCCAAATTTGTGGAATAAAAGTGTCCAGCGAAACTAAACAGAAGACGGATTGACAACTTGCTCGTGCATATCATTTTGTTCGTGCTAGCTGGTGTAAGCAAAATTAAATCACTTAATGCCGTTGAGTATGTTTTGACAGAGCTATCTAAGTAATATATGACCATGTTATAATTGGCATTATAAATTCTACCTAATGGTGAAAATGTATTGCGAATACCACTTTACTGATAAAGTATACTATATTTAGTAGTAAATAATGAACGCGCCACTTTAATTATTAGTTATTACAATATAAATTAAATAAATATTTTTAATTATTACGAAGGAAACTACTATATGACATGTATACGATTAACATATCATATAACTGCTTCGTATTAGTTCTTATATAGCAAGTTTAGAGGTTTAAGCGCCATGACACCTACAGGGGGATACGTTAATCATATAAAAGTGACAGCTGAAACCAAAAAGTTCTATAATAGCAATTATTTTTCCATTTACTCGAGCATAGGTCATATAAGATGTAATTATTCGACAAATAGTCAAGTAAGCGTAATGTAAAAGCAGGTTACTCAGCATTAATCTTATATGACTCTTTAGTCATAAAAGATGTCGAGATGCTGAATAAAACACTCTTATAAAACAAGATATATAATTAGCTGTTATATGACTTCATTCACAATGGTCATATAATAGCAACTGCGTTACGTTTACTCGACTTTTTCTCACAAGTCATAAGTCAGCCATATAAGTTTTTGCTACTCGGCAAAAAAGTCATATAAGCGTTTTATAAATGTGTCTTTTTCAGCAACTTCTTATATGACTCTTAAGTCATATAAGAAAGTCGTATAAACGTGTATATGACATCTTATACGACTATTATGCTATTGCTGTATAAGTTGGCTTTATACGACAGGTACTGTGTAATTTGCGTTTATATGACTTTTATACGACATATTGCTGTATAAGCTGGCTTTATACGATAGGTACTGTGTAATTCGCGTATATATGACTTTTATACGACTTATTAGCTGAGTAAGCTCGATATTATATGACTGTTTTGCTAGTTGGGTAGGAACTGAGGTAATAGCATAGGTATGTTCCGTAAAAGATCTTGGTGTGGTTTTTGACGAGCGCTTCACGTTTCATGAACATATTCGAACACTTGCTTTAAGTTCTTTTAAGAGGCTAGGCTTCGTAATTCGCTATGTTCGAGACTTTTGGGACATTAGGGCCATAAGAATGGTTTACTGTGCCTTAGTTAGAAGCAAGCTTGAGGCTTCGTCTATCGTTTGGCATCCATATGAGTCTACCTACGCTCTACTTCTGGAGAGGATACAAAAGGTATTCCTGAGATTCGTTTACAGGAAATGATTTAGATATTATCCGTTTCTATATCCAACAAAATTTTTGCTGGGATCCCTTGGGTATAATTCTCTGGAGGTAAGGCGTAATAACAAATTGATCACTACCGCTTGTCGCATTTTGCGTGGTGACTCGGACTGCCCGGAGCTTGTGGCTCGAGTCTTACGGCTGTATGTTCCGGACGTCCCGAGAGTTACTTTGAGACCGCGACCGCGCCCACTCCTGGCAGTTCCGGCAGCGCGCACGATATCGCACAAGAACTCGCCGCTCCCTCGTGCACTGATGCTGCTCAATGCACTCTTGACATCGGTGCCTGAATGCGATTTGTTTGCATGGCGATGGTCGACAATATGCCGTGAATGTTTAAGGTTTTGCGAGATGATGGATGATAGGTTGTCCAGCACTTGTGTAACCAGTACTTAACAACTTACCTTGTATGTTATTCATGGGTATTATTACTTATCATGTACATTGTTCCTTTTTTTTTTGTTGTGTATTGTTTTATTTCTCGGTGTATTGGCTTGTCTGTAATGCCGTGTAAATATGTTTTTGTTAAATAAATAATTGTTCGAATATGTTATTTAGATTGATATGTGTTTGTCGAACTTTTCTATCATCTATTTGATTTTATTTCGTTTCTCTTGGAAACGAAAGTTAGTAAATACTTATTTGATAGAGTTCCGTTCGCGCAGCCGACCGGTTTCCATTTTGGCTTTTTGGTTTTTGATATTTAGTCATTTCACTCATTAGGTATTT